>MZNV01002221.1:0-25669 GCA_002081555.1 Protostelium mycophagum | reverse complement strand
AGAGATTGAATGAACATATCCTCAATTATTTACAAGAATCACTCGTCCTTGATCCCTTGATGACAAGATTTGCCACAAACCTTTGACGAGAATTATATAATATATAAAAAACTAATTGTTGTTGTCTACAAGTTGTTTTTGGACAACACATATACCACTCCACTCAGTCACTGAGAGATGTGGCAAACTCCATACGGAAAAATGCTTATTTCGTTTTAATTGTGATATTATTAGAGGGCACAGTAACCAAATTGTCTCAGCACATTGCCAACACATTCCCGAAGCCCCCAGCTTTCATCCTATTGAGTGGTCTCCCCTCCGAGATCAGCGGGAATTTATCAGTACATTAGCTATACGATCGCATGATCTGGGGTGAGGATTTCTGCCCTTTTGCAGGATAACGAGCGAAAGTTTCACTTGTTGAACACTCAACCCCCCTCCCACTTATGTAAAGTGGGAGAGAAAAGATCCCCCCTTGCGTCGCAGACAAAGTTAGAGAAACTCCTCCCTGCCCGCAAAGACTCAGACAAAAATTTATTTTGTCTATGGTGCTTTTCAAAAGCTGCGATCTGCGAACCTTTCCCGCCTTTCTTTGATTTTGAGAAGAACCAACAATTTTTCAACATCATGCCCAAACAGGCCAAACTCTCTTTCAGCAGAGGTGAAGATGGATATGATGATGAAGAGGATACACCTCAACCAAAACCGAAGAAGGCCAAAAAACCAGCACAGAAGAAGGGGAATGACGGGTGATGTCTCCATTGTCCTTCTTGTCCTGATCAGATTATGTAGAGCTGGTGAAGGAAGGAAGAAGAATAACGCACCTGAGCAGAGCAGTCTTCCTCCAATTGGGAACATTCCAGACATGTTTAGAGATCTCACTGAACGATCACCAAAGTTAAAGAAGGTCTCCATTTTCTTCTGATCACTCTGACATCACCAGGTCGGCGAGAAATTACAAGGCAGAAAGTTAAGAGTAGCCACAATGTGTTCAGGAACAGAGTCGCCTCTGTTAGCCCTCGGCTTACTCGGCGACATGGTATTTGTCATCCTTCATTCTCTTTCTGATCTCTTTAGATGAAAGAGAAATATGATGTACCATTAGAGGTCGAGCACATTTTCTCTTGTGAGATCGAACCTTTCAAACAAGCTTACATCGAGAGAAATTTTAGACCTCCTGTCCTCTTCAGAGACGTCTGTGAACTTGGTGGTGACTTTGCGTGAGTCGAATTTTCATGTAAATTTCGTTTTTCATTAATCTGTACAGAACCACCGCTTACGGAGCAAAAGTCCCCGTTGTAGGAAATGTCGACATGCTGGTCGCCGGTACTTCATGTGTCGACTATTCTAATTTGAACAATCAAAAGCAGACCATAGAGGGCGGTGGCGAGAGTGGCAGGACTTTTTTTGGCATGTTGAAATGGGTCAGGAAGCATCGTCCTCCGATCGTCATCTTGGAGAACATTATGAGCGCTCCGTGGGGTGATGTATGACGACGTCATCATCTTTAGAAGATGGTTGAGTGATGCAGGTGGAAAAATTCTTTGAAAACGAAGATTACGCGGCGAAGGCCACCAAATTGGACACAAAAACATATTACATACCGCACACTAGACAAAGAGGATATCTCGTCGCGTTCGACAAGAGGCTGGTGAGATCTCCACGAAATTTCGACGGGATTTCACTGACTGTCGTTGTAGAGCAAGAAGGCACATGAGATGACAGAGAAATGGATGCAAGTATTGGACGGCTTAAAGAGGCCAGCGAGCGCGACACTTGAGGCTTTTATGCTGGAGGTTGACGACCCCAGAGTACATGAAGCCAGACAAAAACTGGTGATTATTTTTAAAAGTAATTGTGGGAACTGTCCGCAGCTGTGCTGCGATTTTGTGGCGATTCTTTTTATAAATGAAATCTACAACTCTGTAGAGATAAACATTGCCGCGGTACTGTTGTGCAAAAACTTAACCAAATTCTCTGCAGATAATCCGGCAATCTACACCTCTGTAAAACTACAAATTGACTCGTTGTAGGCCGCCAATAAGACGGACAGCAAGGCGGGAAGAATCGATTGGGGCAGATGTGAGAGCAGACATCAGAGGGCGAGGTCAGAGGAAAATCTCGGAACAAAGAGACCTTTTACGACGTGGGACGAGAGTGAGTTTTGCCGTCTACAACTGCTTTTACACTTGTAACTACAATTCTTTTAGCTTTTTGACTTTTCGATAACAAGAAAAATTAAAAATATAATTCAACGTGATTTTTAAAATTTAAAACTCTAAAATTGGCGGTGAATATCCGAGGAAATTTTCACGAGATTTCGATGCATCTACAATGAGGATTTGATTTTCATGAGATTTCGATGCATCTACAACGAGGATTGACGTGTATAGGCGGTCATGTGAAAGTTCCAGATTTTGCGTGGGCTGATTGGGCGTCTACACAAGTAGAGAGAGTTTGGGATTTGATGGATATTGAAACTCTTCGAGCCGCCAAAACAGGTGTAGATCCCTCTTATAAGACGTAAGTTTTGGTCGTCTACAATCATGTTTAAAGAGATTGTATGATTTTGCGTCATTTTTGAACAAGCGAGAGAAGATGAATAAAATTTTGCTTTTACTGAGATGAAACAGTTTGTTATGGAATTTGTCCCAGAACGTAGATAGGTCTATAGGATCATCTATAGCGGGAGTTGCACCTTGCTTGACCCCCACAATGATACCCTACTTAACAAACAGAGGTGGTCCTCTCATCGGGTTGGAGGCGTTATCTCTCCAAGGTGAAAATTCAGCGAAATTGCAAAGAAAACAACGTATTTCTTCATGGAATCTTGTGATGACGTCATAAGGACTTCCTGTGGACAAATTATTGTTGACGAGAGAGTCGGAGGACCAGTTGTTTGATTTGGCGGGAAATGCCATGTCTACAACGGTAGTGGGAAGTGCGATGGTTTCCGCGTTGATTGTAGCTCTAGACCTATTACAGCCAGGAAGCAAAGGTGACGTCACATTAAATATTTATTGTGGACTCATTCTTCACATTCGATTGTGAACCCACGTGATACAGCAGTATAGATTGACACAAGTGCAGATGACATGGTAGTGGACAATACCAATGATATCATAAAGAAGAATATAAGAGGGGTGGAGTCTCTGAAGCAGAGACCTTTAGACCTCGCAGCCACCAGTCAGACGTCTTTGAAAGACATCTTAAAGGGGGCAGTCCAGAGTGCGAGACTTTGTGAATGCGAGGGAAGAGCCGGTATGACTAACAGAGTATTGAGGAGGTGAAAGTTCATAGAAATTTCGAAAACTTTTGGTTGATTGTAGAATAGATGTACACAGTGTGATACTACAAATTGCGAAAAATGTGGGGGAAGACCGGAGCACCATTTCGAAGACATAGATTTCCAAGAAAATCCACGCCTGTCTCCTATCAACTTTGCTTCCGTACTGAAGGTGAGCGTTGTAGATTGACATGATATCACCATGATGATGACGTGTAGGGGGCCTTACCCATGACATTATCCTTGTCAGGCTTGACAAGGAAAATTCTTGACAAGCTGGAGCAGTCTGAAGAGATGGAAGACGTGAGTTTTCATCTGAATTTCCTCGAATAAAAATAATTTAAAAAGCTTAGGAGGACTCTTGGGCCCAATTACGCCAGGCGCTGGAGAGATCTTCACCAGATGAGTTGAGGTTTTCCGGTCTCAAAAGACAAGACTTGTGGATTGTCAACTACACCTCTGACACGTCATCATTGGACCTCATTTTACATCCTTTGAGACCTGAATGGAGGTGTGTACACAAGAATTATTTTCATGTTGAAACCAAGTTCACATCTACATCGTTGTAAAACGGTCGCATCTATTTGAGACATCACAAGGAATTGAACCCTGCAGATTTTACGCAAAACCGGAGCATTCCGAGCCCGCCAACAGCACTGTCAGGAAATTGTTGAGTAAGGTTGCTGCGAGAAGCGTCTGCAGCAAGAGCCTCTTTGACGGGAAATGGGAGATCGCTGTTCCAGTCTCTTACAAGGTAATTGTAGATCTGAAGACAATCATTGTAGATTGAATTGTAAAGGTGAATTTGGAGGTGAAAGGTGATGGAGAATTGGTCCCATCCTGGGAATCTCGTTTAGGTCTCCAAGCCGAATTCAAGGTGAAGATTTTTAAACTTCTTTTGGTTGTGGGGTGTACAAAATGTCGACAAATCTGTCGACAGATTCATCACCAAGACAATCTCCCATTTTGACATGTGATGACGTCATCCAGGACAAGAAAGTGTGGGAATATGTACATATCTCCGTGTCTGAACAAGATCAAGAGAAATTTGACAGAAATATCACCGGAAAATACAAACTCCTCGACCGTTGTGGAACGGCCAACTCCAGTCTTCACAAGGTGAAGTTCGCGATTCTTGAACACACGATGACGTCATCAGTTGGAACAATCTGATCCCTCACTTCCCCCTTTGTACCTATTTTTAGACCCCAGCCGTACTGGTGAAAAGTCAGGGGATTGTTTTGTGTTCTCGGAACATAAAAACAGACTGTCATATGGTGAAAACAGGCCCATCATCGCGCGACTTGAGCCTGAATGGAGGCAGAATGACGTGGAAGGCGCAAAGAAGGTCAAGTGTCACGTGTCAGAGAGATGGCTCGTTGTAGATGGAGTCATATTAGAGGTATTGACATCACTTTCAATCCACTCTTTGTACCATAGCCAAACCCAAATAATATCTTGAGTATTATGATGACATCACAACTGATTACGTCAGTCTCCTTCCCGCGAAAAGTCATTCGTGTACAGCCCGTCACACAAGATTGACACAGAAGTGACACAAGATGCTTGCAAGAGTGCTTGTGCCGTTTTGGCTCTGGAAGTACCGCTTGGAAAGACACCAGGGTCATTATGGCCACGTGACAAATGGAGGGAAGTTGACAAGGTGATTTTATGCGGAATGTTTTATGAAATTTGAAAATACAGAAAAGGCGGGAAAATTTCTGAAAGTTGTAGATCAATGAGAGGGAGACGTTCAAGGGTTTGGCCTGGTTAACAGAGAGGGTGAAGGACGTGAAGCATGTATCAGATTGGACTGATATGCCATGTAATGACGTAAGCACCTCTTTAAAGACTCTCTCAGACTAATTGTGTCGCTCTGCAACAGAGGCTGCATCTCTTTCGGTTCTTGTCTAAAAGGCAAAAGAAATCATTCTCTGTATACTGCAGTAGAATATTGAGATATGGAATTTATTTGATCCGTCTACAACAAGACAGGTCAATTGTGAGAGGTGTGCCCCTACCGCCCCCACCATTTCATGGGTGAAGGGTTCAAGAGGTCACGTGCCACTGGAAGACCCAGTACAAGCAGGAAGATACGAACAAGCGCTCAAGTGCCGTCCTTCTCCTTTTGTTGTACAATTACGTTATGATACCGAGAAACTTCTCGGAGAAGTCCGCATGGGGGTCAACATCGCTTCTTTAGCTCACAGGGCGGTTTCCCGCCTCCCCACCGCCGGAAGAACGGAAAAACCGAGGTTGTCATGGAAACTTGAGACCAACTACAACGCCCCAGTCACATTGGAATTGACCCCATTCAAGTTGTCAAGCAACAGGAAGGACGAGGAGCACAAACAATTGAGCTATTTCAAGCTCCCTTTGAGACCCGAACAACTGAGGTAGTAGCCATTCTACAATTCTTTTGCGGCACAACCATGTACAATGATCACCTTGACGAAATAAAACGGTCTCGTTGTAGATGGACATTAATAAAATTTCAGATCGCTAACGTGGATGGTGAGGCAAGAGAGGGAGCCACAAGCTTTCATAGAAGAAGAAATCGCCGAGGCTATGTTAGATTCCCTCAGCTGGAGAGCCGAAGGAAGAGCACAAAGAGATATCTTTGTAAAGGGTGGTGTACTCGCTGATGAGGTGTGATGACGTCATCATTCGTATTTGTCGTACAAAACGATCCTTGTCATTTTTGCTGCGCTAAAAATATCCCAAAACGACAGCATCGCGTTAATTAACGCAGGTGGGATACGGTAAGACCGCGATAAGTATCGCCCTGATTGCTGCGACAAGAGAGGAGAGAGACGAAGAGATGGCACAGTTGGAAGAAGTCATCGAGGAAGGTCTCTTTAGAACAAAAGCCACCCTCGTTGTAGTCCCCGCACATCTTGTGAGGCAATGGCCCAGCGAATTTACCAGGGTGAGTTTTATTCTAATGAAACACTACACATCGTTGCAGAGAGATACAATGTGATGACGTCATCGCAGTTCACTGGAAAATTGTTGAAGGTGGTGGATTTGAAGGACCAGAACGACCTCAACAGAATCACCGTAGAGGACATCATGAACGCGGATGTTGTCGTTGTGGCCGTCACCCTCTTCAAGAGTCAGAGATTCTTGATCAACATGGCCGCATTCGCTGGTATGTCTCGTTGTAGAAGGATCATCTTCGTTGTAGATATCCATCTTTGTTTTATTCAGCGCTTTATTTCATGTTTTTTGATGTATTGCAGGTACCTGGGCTCTCCCCTCCTCCTCTGGACGTCATTTTGACACTAAGTATAGAGCAGCTACAGAGGCAATGAAGGATAATATCAGATGTCTCGTCAACGAGGGCGGTCCTGCCGTGCTCCAAAAGATTAAGGAAGGCCACACCCAAGGTTCGAATTTTGAATTTTCTGTTTTGGCGGGAAACTAAGATTTTTAGCTGAGGCCGAGAAAGCCCAATTTGCGCCGACAAAGAGGCTCAAGGGTAAGTCAAAACTACACTGTTGTAGATGATACAATATATTTCGGATCCTCATTTTTTCAGGTAAACAATATCGCGAAGCAACTGGTAGCCAGGAAGACGAAGATTCTGGAGAAAAGTCGGAGGAAAATTCTGAGGAAAGTGAAGAACCCAAGCCGAAGAAGGCGAAAATTTCCAGAAAATTCAAGGCGAAATCTGGTGAAGATTCCAAGAAAACTCCCGTGAAAAAAACACTGAAAAAGAATGTGAACAGCAAAGAAAGAAAGAGAAAGATCGATGATTCGGATGATGACATTATGCAATTAGATGGTGCTGATGACGAATCGGTAAGTCAAGTTGGACTTGTTCATTTGTTAGCGGCACAGCCCGAAGGGTATCAACTCTACAATATTGGCATCTGTTATATCAAAGTCGCTTCTTCATAGCCATCAAAACCCTTCTCACAAAAATCACCAAAATCGCCATCTACAACGTTGTAAATGGATTCAGGAATCAGAAGAAGAGTCATCTCTTCCTCATGTAATTATTCCTCTCGCAGAAGCCAAAGAACAAGACAAGTCCAACCAAAATAAACAGTTGGACGAATGGAAAGAGACCAAACCGAAGATGATGAATTCTCCGAAAAAAACGAAGCAGGTTAGATCTCGTAGGTTTTATTTTTGTGACTCGTTGTAGACGTCGTTGTTCAGTTTTGTGAAATCTCCCGTCAAAATGGGAGATGCTCCCAAGTCCGAAACTCCGAAGCCTTCAGAAAAATCTGCAAAGAAGACGGTTGCAAAGCCCAAAAAAACCGAGAAGACCAAGCCAGTTCCTGAGCAAGAGACTGGAAAAGTCACAGAAAGTCCGAAGAAATCTCCTGCAAAGCCCACCAAAACCGCCCCCAGCGAAGAGGTATTTCCCGTTGTAGAGATCATTGTAGATCGCCAGAAACTAATCCACATTACAGTCTCGGCCTGGAAAGCAGAAGGAAGTTACAAAGGAAAAGGAAGAGGCAGAAATTTCCACGAAAAGGGTGACCCCTGATCGAAAGAAGGTGGCATCTAAGCCCGTCTATATCGACGAGTCTGATGGGGTTCGTTTTCTCGAGTTGTAGATACGTTTATTTACGTATCATAGGACGACATGGACGTGGAGACAAAGCGGAAGAAGAACGTCAAGGGTGAGTGTTACCAGGGCATCTACAACTGATTCTACAACTGCGGCAGAGCCGCAGAATGAAAACAAAATCGCTTAGTCGGGTCAAGAAAGGATGACTGCGGCAGAGCCTATGCAACGCAAGAGTCCACACAGGACAAATCTTACACCTGCAGCTCCCATACAGCCGCAGGGCCTCATCCACGAAAAAGCGATATACAAAAATCTGACCATTTTAGCTGCCAAAAAGACAGCAAAGAAGGCGGAGTCTAGCGGTGATGAATCCGATTTTGAATCGGAGAACGCAGAAGAGGAAGATGATGACGTGTCCGACGGTAACTCCATCTACAACGTTTCAATTTTTTAAAACTGTACAGGCGAGTCCGAACAGTCCGAGTCTTCAGAGAGCGAAGAAGAAGTCGTCAAAAAGCCCGCCAAAAAAAATTTTAAAAAAACGGCCGAAAAGGCCGTTTCTGAAGATGAAGAAAAAACCAACTTGAAGGAAGAAAAGGCGGCGGCTTCTCTTAAGAGGAAGAGGGCCCAAATGGACAAGAAGGAGGAGGAAGCTAGACAGGTATCGGGTTCTTTTGGCCCTCTACAACGAGACTGATGCGGCGCGGCACGGGCTCTGTTGAGTCTTGTACATGTGTGCGGACTGTGAAGCGTGACCGATTTCTGGCGTCTAAAAAATTGAAACTGTGGCGATTACGCTTTGATGTCGCATGATCTCACCATGACATCATGACTGAAATTTCCAGGAAAATAAGGCCATCAAAGAGAGAGTAGACTCTGACCCATGGAAATTGAGGCAGGCCAAGAAAGAATGGAAGAAGATGCACGCTCCCTCCTTGAATATGTTTAAATGGCACAGACTCATTGTAGATGAGTTCACTTACTTGGAAGGACAAATCCACACGGCTGTTACTGCGATAGGTGAGAGATTCACGTTCATTTATGTGAAATTCGCTTCAAGAAAATACCAACTTTATAATAAAGGCGTTGTAGACTGACACTATTTTTAGCTGCTGACAGAAGGTGGATTCTCAGTGGCACTCCCCCAATTGAAGATTTCGCTTCTGTACAAACCATCGCCGTATTTTTGGGTGATATTTCAACGAAATTTCATGATTATTTCTGACTGTTCTAGGAATACACCTTGGCATTGAGGATGACACTGTGGGAAAATCTGTCGTTGTAAAGAACAGACGAAAGGACCAAACCGGTGAGTTTTCGCGATCTCCAGAAGACCCCATTCTGACTCGTTGTAGATGCCGAAAAGTTCCACTCTTTCAGAGAAGTTAGAAGTGTTGGGTGGCACATGAGAAGACACGACATCGCACAGAACTTCCTGTCACATTTCGCCCGTCAGGTTCGTGCAGAAATTGACGTTTTTTAATGGAAACTACAATTGTCTAAAAAGGCACCACTTTATTGACTTCACAACCACTCACAAAAACAAACTTATCTTGTCTCGTTGTAGAGAGATTAATTCTTTTCAGAACGTGGCAGATATTGACGAGATCCCCTGGGAAGATGAGGACAAGCTTGTCGTTCTTCCCGCCGCAGAGAGGGCCATTTATTTAGAACTAGAGCACCACCTTTTGGCCACGGAAAATTCCGTAAAGAAGAACAAGAAATCCACAAGTGACAGAGAGACCCGACTCGCAGAGTCTCTGGGTGATAGCAAGTGAGCGATTACATCGTTGTAGATGATATCGGACATTTTATTTTGGATTTTAACAAAATCTGACGGAAATCAGCTCTGCGGAAGAGGCGCTGTTGAAGAGGTCTTGCCATTTTGATCTTGACACGTCTGAGACAGCTCTGAAGGCATGTGCGGCCATTGTTCAATACAGAGACAAACAACTGAAGGAGTGCAAAGCAGAGGTCCTCAAGAAGATCGAAAAGGTCGATTTTAACTTGAGTGTGAAATTTTGACTCGTTGTAGTTGATCAAAATGTCGGATAAAGTGGATAAATCAGAGGACACTATGTTCCTGGAATGGCAGCGAGCCGTGATGAAGGATGGTGTGGGTGATGGAGACGCCACGGAGGCGGTAATTGTTTCATCTACAACGTTGTAGACACTAAAAATTCCAGGTCAAAGAATTGATGGCAAAGTCTGGGATCAAGCTCGAGAAAATCAAAGTCTCGATCGACAAAAAGGCAGACATCTCAAAAGCTAAGGACGAGAAGGTAAAAGCTCCCCATAATAGATTCACCTGTGTGAAATACTGACTCGTTGTAGATCTTCGAAATCAGGCAGGAAACACATCAACTTCGTGCCCTGGTGAAGGAGCTCACCGGTAGAGTCAGATCTCTTCGATTCTTCACCGAAGTCAGAGATCTGCAAGCCCACAGAAAGGTGAGGTCATGACACGTGGATGTTAAATTGACGTGTACAGACACCTGTCAAGAAGGATTGTTTCAAGTGCAAGACCAAAAATCTGCCGATTGCGGAGATCTCATTGCTGTCATCATGTGGTCACCTCGGTTGCCATAACTGCGTGAAAGAATCTGTCGCGAACGAGGTGCGTTTTTGGCGCCAAATCG
Source organism: Protostelium mycophagum (assembly GCA_002081555.1). Taxonomy (NCBI): domain Eukaryota; phylum Evosea; class Variosea; order Protosteliida; family Protosteliaceae; genus Protostelium; species Protostelium mycophagum. Next base: position 15,219 of record MZNV01002221.1, on the reverse strand, counting down.
ATTATTTAATATTCAAAATTACAGAACTGTCCCTACTCCGGCCCCGGTGGGTGCAACTGTGTGGCACGTGTCTACAACGTTGTAAAAGCGACTAGTCTGGGAGAAGATGACCCCAACACTGGAAGCGCGAAACACTTTGGAAAGAAGTTGGAATCTGTCATGAACCTGATCAAGTGAGCCCCACATGGACTTCAGCAAAATCTGACGTACTCCAGGAACGACATCCCCAAAAAGGAGCGAGTGTTGCTGTTTGTTCAATTCGCTGACCTCACCAAGAAGGTTGAAGTCTTTTAAACATTTGAAAAAATGATCAGAAATATTTACAACATCAGGTCGCTCAAGCATTAGATCATCACAAGATCGATTATCTGTGCATCGAAGGTACCACAAATGCAAAGAGTAAAGCTCTGGATAAATTCCAAGATGAAAACTCTAAAGTCAAAGTTCTACTTCTCAATGTGATGGATGAATCTGCTTCTGGAGCGTAAGTTGATCTCCATGTTCTGGTCTCCACGATTAAAACCGTAGATCGCCACGTCCACTAGCGTGGTGAATATTTTCTGACTCGTTGTAGAAATCTGACAGTGGCGAACCACGTCATCTTTTTGTCTCCATTATTAGCTCCCAGCAAACAGATCTTCTATCAAGCCGAAACACAAGCTATTGGAAGAGCCAGAAGATACGGACAGAGGCAGACTGTTCACATTCACAGATTCTTAACCCAAGACTCTATCGACATGGAGTTGCACAAAAAATGGAGGGACTGATGTTCATGAATAAACCAGAGTGTATTTGATGTCTGTGAGCAAGCGCTTAGATCTGGCGGCAGGCCAGTGCGGCTCAATTTTGGCTTTTGTCTAAGATTTTGACATGCTGGCGTACTCTTCAGAGGGAAGACCAAAACTCCAGGTCACAAGTTCTGATCCGTACCAAAACATAATCATCTATAAATCAACACGCTCATCACCCCACACAACAGGGCACGTATGGAGAAAGAAGAGATCATCGAGAAGCACACCACAGCTACACGCAAGCGACACGTTGATGAAGCAAGATCTCCCAACAAGAGACAGAAATGGACACCATTCGAGCCCTCTTCACCCGCCATAACCAAATACCGCAAGCGGACCAGCTTTTCTGGCCAGTATAATTCAATCTACAACGACCTGGTCGACGTCGCCAGAACACTACATACCATCGAGGAAGGAGATGTTGACAAAGAAGAGCTCGTGTGGGGCTGGGGGTACGCCAGACAGAAGCTGGATGAGGTTCTGTTGGCCTTGGAGATCAAGGCTGATTATGGTGACGAAGCCGCCATAATGTCGACCAGATTCCCACGACGACTCGCCCAGCAATCATTTTGATCCACATAAATTCTTGTAAATACATTGTCTTTCAATCTAGAGATGTTCCACATTCCTTGGGACGAGTTTTGTGTGTGAAAAACACGTTCTGCAAAAAATGTTACGGTTCGGGATCTCCACAGCAACGGATCTGCCACACAATTTTTCATTCTTAAAAACAGCCTCATCATGCGAAGCACCTTCTTCTTCATCCTGTGCATCAGCTTCACAAACGCTTGGATTCTGGCCCTCACCTACAATGATGCGAATTGCACTCAAAGAGGAAGCACCTTCTATATCTATCCTGTGACCAAGCCGGGAAGATGTGTACCTTCCTCATCCTTCTCAGGACTGTCCGGCTCGATCATCCAGACGAGCGATGGAAAGGGCCTCCGATATTTTAATTCTACCAACTGTTCAGGATACAATTACACTCAGAGCTTCCCCTCTACATCGTGAGTCTGAAGCGTGCTTCATTTGATGATGATTGAAGGTGCACGGCCAATCCAGATGGCTCTCCCAACTTTCTCTTGTGGAATGGCGCTTTTGACTCTGCTTATCCATCTGGTAAGAGCATTAAGAATCCATTCTGAATCGTCTGACACCAAAACCAGGTGTCGCCAACGAGGTTTATTTCGCTGATGCCGGCTGCCAACTACCTGTTGGTTTCTGGGTGAATCTGTTCATGATAATCAAAACACATCAGCTGACACATTCAGGCCACCAAAACCGGGTGCGTCGCCAGAAGCACGAACAGTCGTTTGGTGGTGGCAAACGCAACCAATCTCACATCGTACAGCTTCAGCCAAAGCCTCAACTGTACAGGTCCCAGCACTATCAACTTTTCTGATCAGTGAGTCACAGACGCCAGATGATCAAGTGTTCTGACCCCACCAGGATTGGACAATGCGGCTCTGGCTTCCGCTATGTGGCTCAGCTTCCCTCCTCCGATCCTTACTTCTATGGTATTTTTTTGGGACCAAATTTGAATTGATTTTGTACAGATCCCTCTGTAACCCTCAGCACAACCAAAAACACCACAAATGAGGGGAGCATTGGAACTCCAAGATTATTGATGGTAGCTGTGTTTGCTCTTCTTTGCCTTCAAAGAAGATTCCATTGATGAAGAGAAAAAATGATTTCTAATAAATTAATTAGTAAAATTAATTTGTTTTTTTGCTTCCCAAAAAAGACTCCAGATGTTCAAGCAAATATAAAATTCAGCAAAAATGTGATAAAGATTTCTTTTGATAAAATAAGAATAAAATCGAAAAAATCATATAACAGGACAAAGGCGGTGATCATTTTTCATTCTGAAGATTAAAGAGGACGGATGGTGCATCACGATGCTGGCGATAATCAATCCAGCAGCACGAATAATTGAGCTTTGTAGTTTCATCTACAAACCTTGAGGTCCGTCAAAGTGACAGAGAATCAAGATGAGCACCACAATCACAGCCACAGAGACTTCTCAGTCCACGACTTTTGAGCAAGAGCTAGAGCGTGTGAAGAAGATCTTCGCATCAGAACTGACCGCAGGCATCCCCAGCGAGCTGCCCCCTAAACCGGAATGGGATGACTCTGTCCCTCACGCTCCCAAGCGCCCAATCAAATTAACAGAGGATCTCTTCAAGGTAACGATCACAATTTCATCCCTTTATTTAATTTTTTTAGCTGGCCATAAAGAATGCTTTGCGCTATTTCCCCGCCAAGTTTCATGCTGAGCTCGCAGCAGAGTTTGCCGAGGAGTTGCACAAATTCGGGCACATATACATGTATCGTCTCAGGCCCACCAGGTGAATCCTTTCAAAAATATTTATTCTTATCGTTGCTAGCTACGAAGTCCGTGCCTACCCAATTGGTATATATCCTGCTCGCTGCCAGCAAGCCGCTGCCATCATGTTGATGATTCACAATAATCTTGATCAGAAGGTAAAAACGAAACCATGAGTTTTATATACAAGATCTGATCACTTCATCAGGTGGCTCAATATCCTCAAGAACTGGTGACTTACGGAGGTAACGGGAGTGTCTTCTCCAACTGGGCACAATACAGACTCATGATGAAGTACTTGAGCGAGATGACTGATGAACAGACACTTGTCATGTACTCTGGACATCCAATGGGTTTATTTCCAAGCCACAAGGTCATCAAAACTTCTTCTCGCTCAATTTCAAATTTCAAATTTTAAATCTTTTGCAGGGAGCCCCTCGCGTTGTGGTGACCAACGGCATGGTCATACCAAACTATTCCTCGAAAGAAGAGTACGAAGAGATGTACGCCGTTGGTGTGTCTCAATACGGTCAGATGACAGCTGGCTCTTACTGCTGTATGTCTTGGATTCTTTTCTTCTTGAAAATTTCCAAAAATTTATATTTGAATTCTGAAAAAATGAAGATATTGGACCTCAAGGAATTGTCCACGGAACTACAATCACCGTGATGAATGCCGGAAGAAAATATTTAGGTTTAGAAGATTTGCACGGAAAGGTGAATTTCCCAAGATTTTTCTGATTTTGGAATCTCTTACCGGAAATTACCACGCCTAATTCTACATAAATAATCGCAAAATTCAAAATCTGATTTTAAAAAGGTCTTCATCACGAGTGGACTGGGAGGAATGAGTGGAGCTCAAGGAAAAGCCGGAGTGATATGTAACGCCGTGACTGTTGTGGCAGAAATTAACGGTTCGTATTCTTTGTAAAATACAAAAAATATTCTATTGTCTTGGGACCTTCCATAGAAAAACTATAAATAAATAGAAAAGCTGTTTTACAACGAGCCAATTCTAAAAATAGAACAGAACATGCACTGCGCAAGAGATACAACCAAGGATGGATGACACACATTGTGGAAGGAATGGACAACTTGGTTGAAAGAATCCGCACAGCACGCAAAAACAAAGAGGTGATGGACATCAATTTATGGTCATTTTTACGAAAAATATTAATTTATTATTTTTTTGTGTTGCCAAAACAAAATTTCTTCAGCACATTTCGAGTGCCAGAAATATTTTCCCGCCAAAACCGTTTTTTGAAAACGAATCAGGTATGCAGCATTGCTTACCTTGGTAACATCGTGGACGTCTGGGAGAGGCTCGCTCAAGAAAAAGAATTACTGGTCGAGTTGGGGTCCGATCAGACATCACTTCACAACCCTTACCATGGTGGTTACTACCCTGCAGGCCTCACTTTTGAAGAATCCAACGAGATGATGGTGAAAGACCCAGCACAATTCAAGTATGACGTCATCCATTATAACTTGGTTATGGAAGTACACGTTCTATTTGCAGCTCTGCTGCCATGGCTTTCAATGACAGAAAGGAAAATCCATTCAATGCTACGGAAATCCATAATGATTATTATTTATAATTATTCACGCAATAACACAATATTACACGTGAATGAGCAGAAATAATCGATCATTTTATTGATGACGTCATCATGACGTGTCTGCAGGGAAAAAGTACAGGAGAGTTTAAGAAGACACGCCGCCGCTGTGAACAAATTATGCGAGAAGGGCATGAAGTTTTGGGACTACGGAAACTCATTGTACGTAACATCGTCACGTGACCTGTCAGAATATAAGTTTGACACATGTCAGTTTGTTGGAGGCCTCCAGAGCCAAGGCGGATGTGACTGACGACAAGGGAAAATTCAAATTTCCATCTTACGTACAAGACATCATGGGTGACATCTTTTCTCTCGGTTTTGGCCCCTTCAGATGGTAAGACGTCTTGACATGACATCATGATTAATCCGCTGAAGGGTTTGCACCTCTGGTAAAGACGAAGATTTGGACGAGACAGACAAAATCGCGGCCGAAGTCATCCAGACTCTGTTGGACGACCAAAAGACAATGGACAAGAGCAAATTCCAACACAAAGACAACCAAAACTGGATCAAGGCCGCCAAGAAGCAACAACTGGTGAGTGATGACGTCATCAACTGAACACAGGACAGAAAATTCACCGAAAATTAGGTGGTGGGAAGTAAGGCCCGTATTTTGTACAGTGACACCCGCGGCAGAAGAGCCATTGCCCTGGCATTCAACAAGGCTGTCAAAGAAGGCAGAGTCTCCCAGCCCATTGTCATCAGGTATTTCCCGCCAAATCTTTCCCGCCAAAATCTGACGTGTATAGTCGTGATCACCATGACGTCTCTGGAGCAGATTCACCTTACCGTGAGACCAGTAACGTGTATGACGGAAGTCACAATACCGCTGATATGGCCGTACAAAACTTTGTCGGTGACTCATTCAGAGGTATGTCAACAATTTATTAAGTCGACAATGACATTCTACAACGAAACCTTTCTTCTGTACAATTTTAAATCTTGAGGATGACTCGTTTTTGATCGTCTACAACGTTGTAATGATGGTCAGGTGCGACTTGGGTTGCCCTTCACAACGGAGGAGGTACCGGGTGGGGAGAGTCCATCAACGGTGGGTTTGGACTCGTCCTTGATGGTTCCGAAGAAGCTTCCAAGAGGGCAGACCTCATGCTCGGCTGGGACGTCCTCAACGGGGTGAATATCTTCAATCTAAAACATGAGATATCTCGGAAAGATTGATTGTCGTAGGTGAGCAGAAGAGCTTGGGCCAGGAACGAGAACGCCGAAGACGCGGTGAACAAGGCGATGGAGGAAGACGGAAATTTGAAGGTGACTATGCCTCAACACACCACAGAGGACCTGTTGCAATCCACTTTCGAGGCCTTCTCTAAGATGAAATAATACATATAGAAGGTGGTCGTGTCACGTTCTATCTCTACATATATTCCTACGTGGATGATTGCGTGTCCATACCGACGATTTGCGGTAGTTTACCGTGCGTAGAAAGTTTTACGTTTAAACTTTATACACTTTTACATGTCCCCGGTCTGATATCTTCTCAATAGTGCGTAGAAAGTTTTACATTTAAACTTTATACACTTTTACATGTCCCCGGTCTGATATCTTCTCAATATGTCTACGACTTCTGTGTGGTTATATTTCTGTGCCTTCCGTAGTGCGAGATGTTGCCTCGCATTTGGGTCGACTCTCTTGTCTTTCAGTAACTCCCTGACAACGTCTATATTTCCTTCGCATGTTAAGACCTTCTTTATAATATTATCTCTCTTCACCAATGAACTGTTCAATTTGCACATCACCAGAAAATAAACAATATAAGATGAGATAATTATGGTTGGGATTAATGTCTTCTTACCCCTTGCGCTGGCGTCACGGATACATGCATTACGCCCTGCTGAAGGATCTACTTCGTCTCTAGACATTAATAATTTCACTATTTTGCTATTGGGTCTGAGGCAAGCCTCCCTGATGCAGATGTTGTTGTCGAAAGCAAAATTTGTGTCAGGGTATTCCACGAGCAGTTGCACGATCTGTTTGAAATTTAAATTTCAGAAGATGGCGGGAAATTGACCTCTTCAGACCCAGCATCGACTGCATTCTTCATCAAGAGATTCAAGTTGATGTCTGATCTGACTCTTGGATGTTCGATGAATGCCTTTACATGTTTGACATTGTACTTCACGAGGGAATATCCAAGCAAATCTCTGTCGATGTTAACTTTCGGTGAATCTAGCACCAGCTGCAGCAATCAGCAAGAGACAGCCCATCGGATTATTGGAGACAGCACCTTGATGACGTCAGCGCTCCCCAATTCACATGCTCTCCCCAATAATCCGTCGGTCTGTAGACAGGTGGTTCGAGGATCTTCCAGCATCATCTTCAAAATCGAAGGACGTCTCACAAAATATAGAGCATTGCCAGGAGCCATCCTGGGCATCACCACCTCTATCGTGTTGATTAATTGTGTCTCTTCCACAAGCGAAGACTTCCAGAATGGAAGACGTTCCAGTCTATCTTTGACTTTGAATGGGATTCCATCCACTACGGCTCTCCATAATTGACAAGTGTTGCGAAGACAGAGGAGGGTCATTATTCCCCTCCAATCAGTGCAGTCTGACAACACCATCTCTAAAATGATCCTGAGCACATCCAGAGGAACCAATTCGCCGTCTTCCATTATTGCGATGATTTGTTGTCGGCGCGTTGAAATTTGAATCGAGAATCTTTGAGGGAACTTGAAATAACTTCTCAGAAACAGAGTACGGATGACACTCAGAAGTCAAATTAAGATCTTAGAGAATATACAATTATTTATGATTTTGGTGTCATAGACGATATTGAAGGGATCACCATCTCTTGCCTCACTGTGCCACTCCACTGTGAAATCACCTGATCAGGATCAAAATGGCGATGATTTCAAAAATGAACGCACCTTCTTGAAGAACGGCACCTCTTTGGCGCTTTCAAAATATGGAGGACAAAGTGGTACACTGTCCATCATCTCTAACCTCAGGGTTTCATAGTTTAACCGGATCACTTTTCGCACCTTTCAAACCATCAATCATCTTTAATCACCAAGTCATCACGTCACGGTAAGAACAGCTCATTACCGCATCGTTCATGGTAAGATTATCACCTCTTCGGATGTCATGATGTCTTCAGGATGTGCTGCGGCCCAACTTTCGAATTCTCTTCCGTAATGTTTGATGATCCTTCTAATGTTGCGCATGTCCGTCAACACTCCCTTCCAATCATTCTTCTCTGCCACTGATGACGTCATCATGACGTCGTAGACATGTTGTTGACATGCCGACTCACCTGCTCCGCAGAACTGTGAGATATCTTGCCTCTGTCTCACGATCTCTGCGTACAAATCGTCGTATTCAGGAGGGCTCAATAAGACATCGCCATGTGATATAAATAGATTCATTATATGTACCATCTACAACTATTAAAAACAATAAAATCTAATGATAGTATTCTCGTTGTATGACAGTTGTAGATCAGATAGAACCAAACGAAAATTCGGAGAATTTTCACCTGTGAGATGGCTTGTACAGCCTCTGGATTCACCTTTTCAATGTCGACATGTTTCAGCATCGCGAGGAGCGGCTCCCAGAGCTCCCCCCACCTCACGTGTTTTCCAAGAGTGGGGAGTCCATCTACAACGTTGTCTGCCGCTTCCCGCCTCCTTCTGATATTGAACGAGAGAAGTCTATTGATTATCCCCAGACATTTCCTGGAAAATTCAGTCACAATTTTTCGAGAATTAAATCTTGAAAAAATAAATAATAAATAATAAATAAATGAATAATAAATTAATAATAAATGAATAAAATAAACTCACGAGAATAAATCGTAAAGTGTAGTCCTTCTCGCATTTTCATGGAGGAATATGATCATCACGTGCATCAGCAGAGTACTCAAGTTGTCTTTCATCGTTCTGAATCCTCCCATCTTTGCCTTGATGACGTCATCACTCGTATGATATCATGACACGTCCAAACGATGTCTTTCACCAAACATATTGAGAAACATCATGACACCTCATCACTGACCTTTCCCAGAAGAAGGGGGACAGTATTTCTATACTTATTTGAATATAAGATAGAACATGTGGAGGCATCATCACTCATGCAAGTGAAGATGGTGAGTACGATTCGCGAAATTTCTGCGACTTCTACGTGACATTTCATGTCGGTGAATAAGAACGAGGAGAAGGTCAGAAGGTCAGAGATAAAGGGAAATATCTGCTCCCCTGAAGAATATCAATGGAAGGCGTGACATATTGTTAGAAGAGTATGTAAATATTATAATTTAAAAAACAATGAAAGCAAGGTTACCTTCACCGTGTGGGGCTATTATGGGCAATAGGTTTCTGTTCAAATTGCACATCTGGTAAAATCAATTGAAATCTCTATTGTGCGAGAAGTTTCTGACGCACCAAACGATATGGCAGAGCCACACGAATCGGTTACGTCATGCAAACAGCCAGTGATTTCGTGCTTGTGACATCTACACTCTCAACTGTGACATCTACACTCTCAATTATCACGAAACAAAACTTTACGTAGAGATGACTACCATCTTTACCGTATTTGAGTTTCATTTTGTTAAAACTTTGAAGTGCGTTGATACCGTGTGTTTTTGCGTTAACAAATTCGAATTTTACTTTCAAAGCCATAGAACAAACATATTGCTTTTGCTTCCCGAACAAAACAGCATCAATGAAAGTACACTCACTTCATAGAGAAGCAGCAGGGAGGGTAACACGTCATTTCTCGTCGACATCGCCCCGTACACGCTCTTGTCGACACCCGTCGCATTGGAATGAAAATAAGACCCCAGGTAACCTCCCCACCTACTCAACATTCCCGAAGTGACGTAATCGTGACTCATCATCGCATTGATCTTTTGGATTGGCGAGAAGATGTGTCCTAACATGACTTTGATGAGTTCTGGGTCCTGTGTCTCTGACATCTTCCTCCTATAGAGGCTCCTCAGACCTTCTCCCTTCCTATAGTTTAACAAGATGACGAGTAATGACGTGGCATCTGTGATGACCAATGTGTCATTTTGTGTCTGGAGGACTTGGTAGAGTGCATCGAAAAGGTCGGTCTGCTAAATCTTCAAATTCAAAAGAATTTTCAGGAGAGAAGATAAATTTAATTTCACAAATGAAATTTAAAATTTAAATTTATTTGAAATTCAAATTTTAAGATTTAAAAATTAAAATTTATGGGGATGGGAAAATTCAAATAAAAACTCACCTTCATAAAATATTCGATTAAATGGTTTGAATTGATGTTGTCTGCACCCAAAACCATAATGAGAAATAATTTCAGGGATGATCTCCTTATAACTTCTGTTTTGTTCAGCCCGCCACTCCTCCATTTTGAATTTTGAAAAATTCAACGGTCATTTGACGTACCGTCAGCATCGCCCATGTTATCCCTCGTCCTCTCTATCAGAGATTTCAACGAAGTTTCTGCATCTTGAAGGCCTGTCAGAAGGTTGATGACGTCAGTATTGAAATTTGGAAATTTTTTCCTTGTCAATCCTCTGATCAGGATGCATAAGATCTGCACACGTCATGATGTGTACATCAGAACACGATCTTTTGAAGAAATGAAGACGTCGAGTTTTTGTCAGACATAAAATCATTCTAAATGTAGCACGAGATATACTCCTCTGAAGTTTCCCGAAAAATTGATGAAGTAGGACCGACGTCTCACGATCATTCCCACCTCTAAAGCATGACCTCTTCTGAGAACATGTGGTTCTTCGAGTCCTTCGCTGCAGTTTTTGAAGAGCTTACAAATGTTTCCCTTGATCTGATTAATTTGATACGAAAAATCATCAAACCTTCAGAGCCAACAATTTTGCCTCATCCGTATCACTTATGCAGCTGCCCTATTTAGCATTCTCCTATTGTAGAACCAAACCTGTCCAAGAAGGAGGCATTCACTTTCAGAAGCAAGAGATCTTGCCAAAAAGATCCCTCTTCATTGAGATCTTTCCCATTAAAGAGATCTTCAAAGATCAAAACGAATTTCTCTCTCAATACGTGTCCTTCACGACTTGTCTTCAGGGTCCCCTGCTCATAATCAACGATAAGATGCATGATTTAGTTCACCTGAGGCACAATCACTGGAGATGAACCAGAATTCGACCCTATTTGTGAAAGTCTGAGGCCTCCAGTCATCCCGCGACGCTATGATCACCGATGTTTCTTGTTTCTCAGGTTTTTTCGAAAAAATCTGGACATCGCCGGGATTGGTTTCACACTTCTGCTCCAGGGACCTTTCATCATTACGCTCATTGGGGGTAGTACAGAACGTTATAGACCGATACTAACATATATGACAAGACTTCATCGTGCGTTTATTCCTACAGAATCCTTATCCGTTTGCAATTTGTTGCAGAGCAGTTGTGTATCTTTCAGATATAAAGTTTTGGATACATTGTGTCTTGAAAGATGCATCGATATCAATAGCCCCAAGGAAAGTCTCAGGCGTGAAACCAAGTCCAATCGTGCCATCTGATGTAATCAGAATCATTTCACTCTCATTTTGTGTGTGACAAAAAGGCTCAGTAATGGGTTGTTGACTTACACAAAAAATCTTGAACTGCAACAGGTAATAGTATCTCGTGTAGCTCGTTTGCCAGACTATTGCAGCACCCCCTGGTGCCAACCATGTGCCAGCAATGTGCTTGACATATTTGATAACAGAGCTCTATACTTATTGCTCTTCATCAAGCCACGACAGAAGGTGTTTCACTCCAATCAAAGGCACGTTTGTAAGAATTTATTGTCTGCGTAGTCCCCCCGAAATGGTGCCAAGCCCCGATGCGTTCAGGTCGTACCGAAAAGGTATCCGCTGTTCTGATCAGATCTAATGGCACCTCCACCTTACTTTCTCCCCCTGGCTTGGCTGACATATACATGAAGAGTATGGCCGTGGATGCCATGACCGGGAATTGGGACGGCTGAATGAAAAAGGACGACTCACCTTCACGTCCATAAATTCGTTTTCGAAATGGATACTTGTTGAGGATCCACATTTTTCTGGACGTGCGGTTTCCTCTGTCACAACGACATAAACAGTACGAATTGCAACAAGTTCACTCTGTGAACTCACCAGGAGGGCAGCTTTCCTTATTCTTTATTATTGAAATAATTAGACTTCATTGGCGAGAGCCTTGTCTTTGGGTTTCAAACACAGATCAGTGACATGTCTACAACGAGTCAATACCGAAATCTGCTCGGTTCCACACACCTCCCCTTTCGATTTGTTTTAAGCCGCCGTGACGGCGATAGACATCGTCTCATGCATCAGGGGAGCTTTATCGTCTTTGTCAAGGTAATACAGGGATCTGCCACCCCTACATATCAATATCCACCGTCACCTCCCGGCGGCAACGACAAAAAGCTCGCAGAGGACCTCGCTGGTCTCCCTCTCTTTTGTTTTCCAGATGAACAGGTTGTCGAAGATGCGGATTCGAAAGATAAAGGACACGGGTATGATATGTTGACTTTCACTGTAGAAAACAACAAAGACATTAAATAACAACAGATCTTCCGAGAGTTTTTATTTTGTAATGACCGACAGCGACGGAAGCAAGAAGTTTGGGTTCTGTAGAAGATGGAAAGGTGACAGACACTCATGTTACACAATACGACATTTCTCACAAACATTTGCAGGACTTTTAGGTGGTATGACAGCCATATGTTTTCTGTCGAAGAGGTAAGTGCCGAAGTCCGCTTGGCAACGAGAATATAATCGTCGCGAGAATGTCTCCTTACCATAACAGACCTTGGTTCAATTTTTTCAATCAGGCATTACACGTCATAGAAGGACAACAGAAGACTTCGACGTCTCTGTCAGACGCACAAAGCATACTGGAAAAAATCTATAATGTAGATAAATTGAAATACAAAGAAGGCCCGAGAATGAAACTCCATTTGACCAGTTATGACATCATAGAAGTCAGTATGAAGGCTAGTCTCTCGGAATTTGGAGATGTGAGTCTCATTTTTCTTCGGAACGATAGGTCATATTCATTCTCTTCAGGTCACATTCTTACACATGATGAATCTTTTGAGCAGAGACTCCATTGTAAAGGTGAATAAACCTTTATTTTATTCATAGCGTGGCGCCAGAACTTCTATGAAGCCTCTATTGGCATTCGTTTCTGCAGTTCAACGTACAGAGGTGCACTCTGTATAAATATGTTCTATGACACACCCAACCTCGTGGCATCGACTCATTTTGATAGATCATCGCCGCGATGGTGTGGGAACGCCGAGTTATTTTTAGCTCTTCTAACCCCCAGCATCTCTCCACAACCGTAATGGCTTTCTCAGCCGCTTTGTATCCCTTCGCTTGGCAGGTTCGTCCTCGTTGTAGATGTGGAGGAGTTGTAGATGGACTTATCTTTCTCAGAATATTTTCATTCCGTTATTACCACCAGGGCTTATTCATTATTGCTGCGCCCCAATGCCGTTTGTAGTCGGTGTGATGGACAGGTCAGAATTTTCTCTGAAAACATATTCTGAATTTCGCGACATTTTTCCGCGACATTTTTCACGAAATGTTAGCGAGGTTTGAAACTGTAATATTAAATTCGTACCTCTACAATAGCCACAAAACAAGATGACTTATTCCAAAGGATGCCTTGCCATATACCTTTTATCAACAAATATTGTATAGCTGCAGCACGTCTTTATCTAAGATTCGCACATCTGATGTTCTAAAACAAAATCCACGAGATACATCCGTTTTCCCGCCAAAAGTGACCGTTACAGTAATTTAAACACTCTCTGGGAGATGCCCATAGAAGAAGTGGTCTTTGTAGATTTAGATGGCGGGAAGGTGCACGTCAACGAGATGTTTCAATCTGATGCGAACATGCTCCCGGTACCCGCCGTAAACCAACTCAAGGCGGCACTGAAGCCGCTCCGTTCCTCAGCTAAAAGTGAGCAATTACATCGTTGTAGATCCAGACCCATTCATGTTTATATCGAGTTGTAGATGAATCTTTTTTGAATTTTGGATAATCAAACTGATCTAAAAATAGAATGTACAAATCCCGCGCTTTTTGAAAACGAAGTGGTTCACAAAGCTTTGCTGAGGTTCTGGTTGCAATTATTCGGTCGCTACCGCGAACACGTCACGGTAGTTGCCGGGAAATGTGTTTTTAATCGAGAGAGTTTCGAAACGGATCAACCCAAGACTCACCACAAGGTGACGTATTATTTCTCCGTCTACAACGATGTAATCACTCGATTTTGACGAGTGCAGTTTCTGTATAATTTTAAAGAGTCACAAATGTATCAACAATTTATTCAGGGAATTGAGAGCCAAACTCCAGGTAATATTCTCGTTGTAGACGCCGTTGTAGACACGATCATTCCATTCATCATTCACACTATCTTCTCATGACAGATTTTTCAGCGAATTTTAACCGAAATTTCAGGACTGGATGCCTTTGAAAAAGAGGCAGAGACATATGCAGTGGAAAGCATACTTCACGAATCGCAGGCCGATAACGCGAACTCATTTACCAACTTGCTGGGCAATATCTCAAAGCGGAGAGTCCGACCTGATGAGACCAAGCGGGATTCTTCTTCGGAAGGTGAAATTTCGATGAGAACTCGTGGACATTGTGTTGTAGATGGTTGTCATGACGACATCGTGAAAAGTCTTTTTGAAATTCAAATATCTACTTTGAAGATATCTTGTACATCGTTGTAGATCTATTTGTAGATGCTAAAATCACAACAGTTGGTCGTGGAAGCTTAGACATCACTGAGCATCCAAAACTGCAACGAAATCACAGCAATTCCGATTTATCCGTAAGTACACCCTCATCTACAACTGCCACCGACGAAAATTCATCGAAATTTCAGCATCAAGGAGAGCCACGCTCCATCAAACATTTTATTCGGGGAATATTGGAGCGCAAATCGACGACACACACATTACCGGCCTCTACACCAAAGACAGTTGCACCGGAGGCTAAAGACATTCAATCTACAATCGAAAAGGCCAGAGGTCTCGTCTCGGACAACGTCATGAACGAGGTGAGGATTTTGGCGGGAAAATTGTTTGTGTGCATGTCATTCAGCTGTCAGAAAATTCGGCGGGAGAAATGGCGGGAAAAATGACAAGTATCAGTTGAAGAGAAGATTGGCGGAGCCAGGTGATGTCGCCGACCCACGGAGAATCTTGAGAACTCCATCGACCCCAAGGGAAGAGGTGATTTTCATCGAATTTTTTTTGGCGGGAGATTTCACAGATCTGATCTCATCAGCGTAAGAACACGTTCGCCTCGCCACCAACAAGCAGACGTAACACTGGGGATAAGCCTCCACCCCCCATGGCCCCCCGGCCTCAAGAAATCGCGGACCCCATCGAAACACACCATTCTCCCTCCCTCTTCATAACCCCCCCTCCCCCCCGCAAACAGGCTATGACCGTGCCCCCCTCCTACCCCCTCCCTCCCACCCCTAGAGAGCCATC
>MZNV01002220.1:0-17925 GCA_002081555.1 Protostelium mycophagum | reverse complement strand
TTTTCATTTTTATTAATTAAAATCCAAAAAATAATTAATGCAAAAAAAAAATGACTATGAAGAATCATATACATTTTTTTTTAATCACAAGATTCATACATAACTTGCTCACAGAATAATCTTAGAAGAGTACAACTTGGCAAAATAATTCTGACTCAGGTTATCAAGACTCTTAATTAAACTTAAAGGCAGAAATATAGTGTTTTGTATCTATCAATTTTGATCAAATATGTCATTATATTGGTAAATTTAATGATTTTTACATATAAAAAACTACTACTATTTGGCATTATTTTTTAGAAAATTGCAAAATTGGGCTGGACCAAGTTATAATTTTATAGACAATTACAGAGCACCTTGCAAAGAAAGCAAGAGTGATATCTAAGGGCAATATCATTTCACTCTGGTGTCTTCAACACCCATTTTACAAATGACAAATTTATTGATCCAATCAAATTTTGGATTAATGAGTCCAAGAGTAGCGGCAGATTTTCAAAGTTATCACAGATGGCTTTAGACATACTGTCCTGTCCAGGTGACATAATATTTGTTAATTATTAATTTTATTTTCTATCTGATAATTCTCAGCTATTGCAAGCTTAGCAACCCTCACTGAATGGTCAAAAGAGGGGTGGGTGCCGGAGGTGGAAGCTCTCTGCGCATCCACAGGCTACTATTTTTTAGTGTGTAAAGATTTCTATCTTGTCTGTACAAAGCATTTTGGTCACCACGTCAAGACTCGTCAGCTCTTCTTCCCATTAAAAATAATTCTTCACAAGCGCAGCACAATCCGAAAAATACATAATTGTTTGAAATAGAACAATCGGTTATACAATTGTGCATCCTGTATTAGAGAGATCACTTCTCCTCAGTCTTCTTCTCTTCGGTCTTCTCTTCCTTGACCGACAATTTCTCGAGGCTGCTCTCGACACCAGACTCCTGGCCGTCAGATTTGAGGTTCTTCATGACCTCTTGAGCCTTCTCGAACTCTTCCTTGAATTGCTTGGCGTCTATTTCGTGTGAGAAAATAAAATAAATATAAAGAAAATAAATCAACGCACTCTCAGAGTTGGCAAAACGGATGGCGAAAACTTCATCAGCAGATGGTGTCTCAGAGTAATCGTGAGCAGACCAGACCCAAGATCTGTCTGATCCGGCGTTCTCTTTCAGAGCGAGGTTTGGTTGGACATAGTGGTTAAGGCAGATCTTCAATGTCTTGTCACGTCTCATGAGAACTCTGATCTTTCCAGTCTCCTTGTGCTTGAGGAACTTGACATCTCCTGTTCCTCTCTCCTTCCATTCCTTAGTGGCTGTGACGAATCTGAACAATTTGGAGCGGCTGTATTGATTAGGTCAACCACCTTAAAAACAATAGTCGCACGAATATTTAGAATTTTATATTCGATGTTAGAAACACAGAATCACATCAAATCCATATGATATTCATCTAAAATGTCACTCACATCTTGAATAAAACTTCCTCATTCTCTTCGTTAGTCACGACTTCGACCTTCTCGAGATGAACCACAGGTGTGTAGACAGTCTGGTTCTCCTCCTCTGGGGCTTTCTCATCATCTCCTCCCTCCTCTTCAACCTCCTCAACAACTTTCTTCTCTTCCTCTGCGGACATGTTTATACGTGTGTGTGTTCGATACTAAATTGGAATAATGGATTGTCTAAAGAAGGATGGTTGTCTGTTCAGCAGCGATCCTCTCGATCCTCGCAATTCAATTTTTTGCACTAGAATCTGCCTGCGGCAATCTGCCCTACTGATTTTACGGGAAAAAGAATTGACAAACACGCTAAGGAACGTGAAATGTACGGTCAGGATTTATGAAGGAAAAGGCTCAGATCAACAACTCTGCGTGCAGCTCAGTCAGTTTCTGAAGTTTTGATCCGTCCATCCTTTCCAACTCATCCTCTAAAGGTAAGCCACGCACCTGCATATAGACATTCAATCCTCCTCTAATCCAACTCAACGCAACTCAATCCATCTATAGAATTAGAAATATTGTGATGATGTTTTAGACAATGTTTATTAAATCATTCATGCATTAATGAATCATCATACATCGGTCACCGATCTAACATCACCCAACAGAAATGAAGTTCCTCGCTGCCTACTTACTCGCCGTTCTCGGTGGAAACGCTACCCCCTCTGAGGCTGACATCACCAAGATCCTCTCCTCTGTCGGTATTGAGACCGACTCTGCCCGCGTTGGACAGCTCCTCGGTGAGCTCAAGGGCAAGAACCTCGAAGAGCTCATCGCCGAGGGACAAAAGAAGCTTGCTTCCGTCCCTTCCGGAGGTGCTGGTGCTTCTGCCCCCGCCGCCTCTGCCCCCGCTGCTGGAGGTGCCCCCGCCAAGGAGGAGAAGAAGAAGGAGGAGCCCAAGGAAGAGGAGGCTGATGAGGTGAGAAAAAAATCAGAATTTGATTTAAAAAATCATCGTTCACCAAACACATCATCACTTATTTTTAATAATATTCAAATTGTTCGCTCATCATTTTCAGGACATGGGTTTCGGTCTCTTCGACTAATCTCTCAACGCCACCTCTGAATAAACTTCGGAAAGAAATTGGATTGTCATAATTTGTGTCGTTTTCGTATTTGTTGGCATCAGTGACATCCAAAATAAGAACTGGTCATTTTCCGTTCATGCTTGGGACGAGGCGGCCACTGACAACATCAAAGCCTGTCCAACAGAGCAATGAAGAATGGATCGATCCCGATCTCCGCTACGATCATTTGCCACAGCCGTATCGTTTCATCGACAAGGTCAGATCAGATATGAGATTGATGTCATTTATAGAAACAGGTTCTGAAGAGGATTTTGGAGAATGTTTGGGATGTCGCAAATAGCAGGAGAGCTAAGACACCAAATGACAACGGACGACGACGAAGCAAGAGCGCCATTCAATCTCCCAAAGTCAACATCTCACAAGGACAATTTGCACCTGTGGAAGGCAACACCGTATTGGTCTGTCTTCCTTTTTCATTTGAAAGATCTTTAGAGTGATGATTGTAGCTGATTGCGCCTGTGCAAAGATCGGCGAACATTGTGGCGATCGCTCACAATGGAGGTTCTGTGAGCTTCAAGAGCCTGGGAATGAGCTTAAAGAAGTATCATCACCTGTCACCACACAACCAAGACAACGTGTCACACATGTGCTGTGTGCTGTTGCAAGAGAGTAAGAACTCTGGCCTCATCTTCATCAGGAATAATGATGACAGATGCCTCAAGCATTCTGCTGGCGACTTCAGCGAACAATTGCGTGAAATTACACACAATTATTGAAGATCATGGCCGAGCACCCCACCTCATCCTCTCAAGCGAGCTGACAGGCCCTGTCAGTCCGGTGTCATCCGTATCACTCGCCCCTGACGCCTCCTTCATGGCCGCTGGGACGGGTGAGGAATTCAAGTATTTCTCGTGAATTTCGCTGAAATTTCACAGTTGATGGGAGGGTGCAAGTTTGGTATTTAACGACAGGGGAAGACTCATCCTACCTCAGCGCTAAGGTAAGTTTTTCTTTTGTTTTTAAGCTGTACAATTATCATATCACGAGAAAACATGCAAACATCGCGGAAAGTGGCACGCGAAGCCGCGGTTAGAAGTGGCAGATCTCTTTATACGATATAAATCCTTGAAATGGACATTCTTCTGTAGTTGTACCGAGGGAATTCTCCTCGCCTTTTCGATCTCTTTATATAAACAAAAGATAATACCGAGCTAAAGAGGACGATATTTATTGAAGATAAAAGTCATAGTTGAGTCTCACAATCTCACCCCCGTGGATCCATGACTATATTTACAATTTTCCTGTCGCCTCTTGTGACGCACGTTGGGGCCAGCAGTCTTCCAACATTTTTACCCCCATAAAGGTATTTGAAATTTGAATTGATTATGAGTTAACATCATACAGAAGCCTTTAGTATTTGTTGATGCGCCGGCGGTGAGTGAAACTCCGAGCAGGAGGACTCGGGCACATCCACCACCATCCTCTCAATCTTCAAGAGATCTGGTAAGATCTGTCATTAGTTACTAAATCTGCCGCCGAATCAAAGGAAACGACACATTTACTGCACAAAGTGGAATTAGTTTTGTATTCTGCTCACCAAGTCTCCAAAAGTACTGAAGAAAATAATTATTTTGTGGCTGTTGGGCCTGATCATCTTTCCCAGATACGTGTGGAGAGCGTCTGTTCTGTTGAACTTGTAGCGCCGGTGGGAGGCACATCTGTACAAGTCTGTACATCTCGTCGTCGATGCCCATCATTAAATATGTACAGATCTATATGGGTCCATCGCATGCGGGTGGAACTCTGTTAGTACCTCTGTGGAAACATCACAACGTTTTCCAAAGGTAAGAGAATGACTTGGAAGAAGAAGGCTAACTATTCAGGTATATATGCCAAAAGATGGCAACAAGGCTTGCGGAGGAGACTCTGGCACATTCCACCATAACATGTATATGCTTCAGCGATGATTGGAACGTGACAGCTTTCGGCCACGCAGACGGCTCGATCACAGTTTGGATGAGTCTGTCAGGTATCTTTCGATGTCACGAAAACATCAAGAGTCCTCCACATCCGAACTAATATTGTGAAGGGAAACAGACCACTTTTGGACGGCAACACAAACACGAAGTGCAACTCGTCAGTATGTTTGGTGATGACTTACTGTTCAGCCAAGATGTAGAGGGAAATGTCAACGTGACAGATCTAAAGACTGGCGACATCATCACAAACATCACCTACTCATCACAGCTCTATCCTTCGCCGCCTGCACTCAACGGGGTGAACTTCTTTCTTTGAAAAAAACAAAACGGTGACTGAAATGTTTAGTTTGTGGCGAGATCTCAAAACAAAATCCAATTCTACAACGTCTTTGGTGATGTGACAGACAGACTGCTCGTAGAACAAGATCAGAACGTAACCTTGGAGAGGCGCACTACTTGCTGGCTCAACGATCAATTGGTTTTAGTGGGTTCAGCAACGATCACAAAGAAGCCCGAGGTGATATTTGAATTTTAAAAAATCGTTATAGCCGTTATAACCGTTTTACTCAAATTCGCAGAGTGCGACGAGTAACACGCAGAAAGCGAGAAAAAGAGCGGCACAAAATGCGCAAGAATCAGAGTGCCATGGAATCTTTTTCTTCAAAATCAACACGGCACCTGTCCCTCTGACACCTCTTCCCCAAGTGAGATTTGCATTGAAGTGACGTTCAGAGACTCATGGTATTTATTGCAGGAAAAGGACACTGACGCTGATCATCAACGATTGACATCCATATACAGGAAATTCTTGGCTCCATCGAACAATCATCGGTGAGTTAGTGTTCATCACATCAAAATTCTCTGACAAAGACAGCCATGCCAACCTCATGATCAAGGATCTTATGGATGTATTAAAATAAAATTTAAATTTATTAAAGCTCCTCTTTAGCCTCAACGGGTTCCTCGAGTTGCGTGACGTGTTTTGGGGGTTGCACCGCTTCACCAGCTTCCACTTGTGGTGTTTCACTCTTCTTTCCAAATAAAAGAGGGACATCTGCTGCCTTCACTCCTGTCTGACATTTTCCATCCTGGCAGACCTGTCCTCTTTAGATGAAATGAATCAGGATCTTCTCAATTACCTTGCAGAGTCCATTATCACAATCGACAGAGGCTTCATAGTCACCACTCACACAGACGTCACCGTCGCAGCTGGTAATTGCAGCTGATGCCTTGTGAGATGATGTCTTCTTTCCATCTTTCGAAGAGGAAGACGAGGAGGAAGAGGAAGATTTGAATGATTTGACTGTCTTCATCGCAGGTTGATCCTTTTTGGAGGTTGCGACGCCTTCATAAGCTAAAGACAAGGCGAAGAGGCAAAGTAATCCTAATAAAATGAGGTGTATGTGTTTCATGTTGTGTGGCTGACTTTTTGACTTGCGAGGAAAGCAGGTTTTGAGAAGGCTTTACAACGCACCTTTCCAAACACGTGTTGTAAAATCAGTTTGCCTCTGCAACGTTGCAGAAATGGTTTCAATCCCAGCCAGAACCAATGAATTGAAGTGAGGATTTCCCTGCTACGAGGCTCATCAGTGGTGTACATCAGGAGCAAAATAAAGGTGGTGTTTATGAGGGAGTTCCTTCATGCCCGGAACGTTTTTCTGCCTTCGCGATCATGACAACATCAGACCTGCCACATAAACCCCAAAATACTGGCTTTGTCGTAAAATGAGGCCAAAGTCACCTTTGTGCATCAGATACAGAGTCCCCAGAGCGCTGGAAAATGTGCCACCAGAAGAGGTTTCATCGTGGGAACATCAAATTAGAATGTAAGTACTCATGTTCT
The DNA here is from genome assembly GCA_002081555.1 of Protostelium mycophagum. NCBI lineage: Eukaryota > Evosea > Variosea > Protosteliida > Protosteliaceae > Protostelium > Protostelium mycophagum. The sequence goes on along the minus strand of MZNV01002220.1, from coordinate 11,582 downwards.
AAATACTCACAGCAATTTCTGTGTGTTTGGACCCTGAGAGAGGCACGGTGAAGCTGTAAATGATCGAATGGGATGTTTAAAATGTAATCGAAATGAAAGTAATCACGTGTCAAAGTAACATGTATAAATGGAGTATGACCTCACAAACAAAACGGTTATTTATCATTTCTTCCAACCCTTGTGCTCTTTGTTCAATTTGTTCACCATCTCAGTCATGATGTCCGTGTACCAGACAATCATCTTCTTGACTGTGGTATTCTCATCGTTGATTCTTGTTATGTTCACCATACTGAGAGGGAGTACGATTTGATAAGAATAAATGCGGAACTCTATGTCGGTCTCAGAGGAGGAAAACATGAATGATGCTTACCTCCATTAGGGTCTCTGTACACAAATTTCAGCTTGATGGGAGATTCCAATTTTCCAAAGGAGCGAGGATTCAGTTTGGTGATGAAGTTCTCGACGGCATCTGTGAAGTGATTCACCCTCTTGACATTTTCATCATTTAATGTTCTTCCATTTGGAAATGTTGCCATCAGATCTGGATGGACCTTGATCATGACCTAATTTGTTGATTAATGATAATTGATTATTTCATTCTGCCACCTTTTTGAAGAGTTTGGAAGCATTGTTAAATAATTTTTGGTGCTCTTCGGTGATCTTGTAGCCAGGTCGATGATAATTGTCATCATCCTCTGGACGCCCTTCCTTCTCCTCTGAAAACTCACGGAGAGGTGTCTGTAGAGATGTTTTTGAAAGCAGAGTCGTTGAGGCCGCCCATGTGATGTTGAGGGGTGATATGTTCTTTGTGAGGAGTACTCGTGACACAGGGAGTGGAGAAACACGAGATGAGGACACAGCCAACCGGCGAAGAGGAAGTCCTTTCAACATGATCAGATATCAGGTGCTGTTGATATGATTCGATCTTGCTGAAATTTTTCTCAGATCGGAAGAAGTTTGGCGGGGTGCATGTTGAAGCAGCTTCACGTCATTCACATTTTCAGACGAGCTCATAAGACACAAGGTATGAGGATGACTATATCTTGATCTTTAATGATGTCTTTAGGATCGAAACTCAAATTTATCAGAACATATCAGCAAGGCATCGAGAGACTCACAATGGAAGATCAATTACCAGCTGAATTAGCAGATAAATACACTCTTGTCAAAGAGGGAACAGCAAGAATGTTATATCCCAAAGGTCGTTGATGCTAAACAGCTACTTTTCTAAATCGAATAGGGAACCAGGTGTTTTACAATCCAGCACAGGAAGTGAACAGAGATCTTTCCATAATGATGATTAGAACCTTCCAACAGAAGTTTGCGGAAGAGAAGAGGGAAGCATACGAGAAGCAGAAGGCCAAACCAAAGAGAGAGAAACCAGGTACACATCATGTTTGTCTGTACATCCATCTTTGGCAAGATCTTCTATTTGTTCCAAAACATTTGCAACGATCTTGCGAATGATCAAATAAATGTTGGATCAATGTGAAATACTTTCCTTGACAAGCTTTGCAGGCCAAGAACAGGTCCCTCTTGTTGAGCCTGAGGAGAAGCTCTCTATATTGGAAGCTCTATCTGCCACAGGACTCAGATCTATCCGCTACGTCAATGAGATCCCCAACATCAAGAAGATCATCGCCAATGACATTGATGCCAACGCTGTGGAAGCCATAAGAAGAAATTTAGAGTTTAATAAGGTCGATTTAGAGGTTGTCAAACCCAATCATGCAGATGCCACGTGAGTCTTCCAAACTTTAAATCTGAGAAAAACAAAAAAATCACAAAAGCCAAAAAATGAAAGAAATTTCATTGAAAAATCGTAGAAATTTCATGTATAATTCTCGAGCTCCTGAACAGAGATTTGATGTTGTCGATTTGGACCCGTACGGATCTGCCGCCATTTTTTTGGACGGTGCGGTTCAGTCCGTTGTAGAAGGAGGTACGGTGAAGTTTCTCAGAATATTCATCGAATTTGGTATCGAAATTTCACTGAGATTCACGAGGACTGCTGTGTGTGACGTGTACTGACATGGCGGTTCTGTGTGGCAACCACAGTGAAGCATGTTTCGCAAAGTATGGATCCGTACCTCTTCACTCCAAATTTAATCACGAGATGGTAAGCCTCGTTGTAGATTCTCAAATTTTATAATTTATTGATCGTATTTTTCGTTGTTTTTCCACATTTTTCGAAGAAAAATACTGCTCATCACATCTACAACTTGCCAATATGGTACAGGCAGTCAGACTCGTGCTATCTACAATAGAAGCGCATGCCAACAGGTACAAGAGATACATCGTCCCCTTGTTGTCTTTACACATCGACTTCTACGTTAGAATGTTTGTGCGAGTCTACTCTTCGCCTTCAGAAGTCAAAAAGAGCTCCACAAAAGTCTCACAGGTCTGTACCACGAAATCTCCCGTAAATCTCCATGAAATTTCCCGTAGAATCCGATGAAACATCATAGAAAACTTGAAGAAAATTCACGAAAGGTGTAGGTGTTTCAATGTACCGGGTGTGATTCGTTCCATACTCTCCCGCTGGTGAAGATGGTCCAGTCTAAAAAGGGGGGTACTAAATTCTCACCTTCGGTGAGTAAGATACCCTCTGTATGCCCAGAGTGCGACAGAAACTTCAGGGTATGTTTTTTAAATATTTTATTATTTTATTCTATTTTTCATGTCTTTCAGTGGTGAAGGAATTTTATTTCAAATTCGTTAAAATGAAGGACATTAAAACTCGAAAGACTTGCAAATAAAATATAAATTGAAATATGAAGATGGGAGGACCCATATGGACAGCACCGATACACTCTCCCGAATGGATCGCTCAATTAAACAAATTAGCCGATTCCGAAAGCGAGGTGATTCTACAACTCCTTCTACACTCACACAATCGAATCATCTTAAAATCAGCAGAAATTCGGGCAAGCGAAGAAGATTAAAGGACTCTTGGCTGCTGCTGATGAGGAGTTAGAGGACGTGCCTCTCCATTACACTCTTGATGGACTGAAGAACACTTTACATTTGAGCTCTATGGGCATGGTCGACATCAAGTGAGAACTTTCACTGAATTTTCAAGGAAGATTAGATCCGCGACTCATGAGTTCGCAGATCTGCGCTTCTCCATGCCGGTTACAAAGTCTCAGGTTCACACACGAACCCCGCGGCAGTCAAGACGAACGCACCGAATGAGGCGGTATGGGACGTCATGAGAGCTTGGGAGAAGTTACATCCCCTCAGCGAGAAGAGAAAGAACGACCCCAACAGCATCGCCGCAAAGATAGCCTCGAGACCTTCAGAGTGTGTTTGGTTCTTGTCATCAGTTTGTCATCGTGGTCGTGTTTCTACAGCGACATTGTGGCATATATACATCAAAATGCCTGTACAGAAGGGATCCGTATTGACTGATTGTAGAACGATCAAAGAGGTCAAGTTTGACAAGCACACCGATCTCAGCGGACCAAAAGTAACGAGATTCCACCAAAACCCCCCAAATTGGGGGCCAGGCACCAGGGCCGGAAGAGGAAGCGAGCGTTCTGAAGAGGTGATGACACGTCATGATTACGTGTACATGACACGTACTGACAGGTGTCAGGTGAGTGAGGAAAAGACGAAGCAAGAAGTCACCGAGGAACACCCCGCCAAGAAGGCCAAAGTGGAGTAAACAATCCGTAAATCATTTGAATAGTTCTAAAATGGACGATGCTGTTGTATTTGTAGCGTGTATGTGCATTTTGTAAGTTGTAGCTCAGGGATTGTCGGAAACACGCCACGTCAAATCCTCAAGAAAATGGAATTCTTTCGTTTGCTGTGTTTGTGCAATCTATTGGATTTTATGGTGGAATTATGATGTCGCCCATTTTCGGGGGTTGGAGAGGCGAATTGAACGACCATTTCGCAAAGTTTGGGAAGGTGAGCGGCCCCGTTTGGAGATCATCCTCTTAATCCCATCCATCTATTTATCATTTATCAATCTGTTGTTCTGATTATTCCACAGCCATATTAAATGTCTTTCGTACCTAGATCTACTTCCCTTTTAAAGAGTGTCACACGCACTCAGGTACGTCCATATCCAAGTCGTAACTCTTACCTTGAATTAGGTGAGACATTCCACCAACGGCCCTTGGGGCAAGGTGACAAAGGGACCTGAGGATCCCATTCTCGGTGTCAGTGTTGCCTTCCAAAAGGACACATCATCAAAGAAGATTAACCTCGGTGTCGGTGCTTACCGTGACGATAATGGAAAACCTTTCATCCTCGAGGCCGTGAAGAAGGTGAGAGTTGACAATGTGACGTCAATTTTTCTCTGCTCACATTTCTCAGGCTGAGGTGAAGATCAATGCCACCAACCCTGATCACGAGTACGGACCCATCGGTGGAACTCCCGCCTTCAACAAGGCCGTCCAAGAGCTCGTTTTCGGCAAGAACTCTTCCGTCATCACCGAGAAGAGGGTATATTTACACGTCATGATGATTTCTTCTGATCATAAAAGGCCGTTACCATCCAAGCTCTCTCTGGAACTGGAGCTCTTCGTGTCGGAGGTGACTTCATGAAGAAGTGGATCAACGTCCCCACCGAAACTGCTGGACACATTTACCTTCCTGACCCCACATGGGGAAACCACATCCCTCTCTACCAGAATGCCGGTTTCGAGGTGAAGACTTACCGTTACTACGACCCCAAGACCTGCGGACTTGACTTCAACGCCATGCGTGACGACATCCACAAGTAAGTACCTCCATTTTTGTATCATCCATCTCTTGGCGCCAAAAATCATTTTCAAATTTTAAAAAAAATAGGGCGCCCGCTGGATCTATTTTCCTCTTCCATGCTTGTGCCCACAACCCCACCGGAGTGGACCCCAACGCCCAGCAGTGGGCCGAGCTCTCCCAAATCGTCAAGGAGAAGGGACACTTTGCCTTTTTCGATCTCGCCTACCAAGGATTCGCCAGCGGTGATCCAGAGAAGGACGTACACGCCGTACACACCTTCATCAAGGTGAAATTTCTTTGAAAATTCAATCTACAACGCGATCGATTTTGAAAAAAACAGGACGGACATCAAGTCGGTATCGCCTCTTCTTTTGCCAAGAACTTTGGACTCTACGGAGAGCGTGTTGGTGCCCTCACCTTCCTCACCGCCGACAGCAACCAGGTAGGCGTCTTTATTTATATTTTGGACTGTGCCGCGGAGCTGCCAGGCACTCGGCATGGAATATATTTGTGTTTTAGAACCAGAGCCGCCTGTGCGTTTTGCTACAATTATACTCTTCTGCTCATTGTTTTATGTCTTTGACCTGTGTACAGGCTGACAACGTCGAGTCCCAGTTGAAGATCCTCGTCAGACCCATGTACTCCAACCCCCCAGGTACGAACAAACTCCATCTACAACGCGTCTGAATCATCCAGTGTACGGAGCGCGCATCGTGACCACAATTCTGAACGACAACGAGTTGAACGGACTGTGGAGATCCGAAGTGAAGGGAATGGCTGACCGTATTATCACCATGAGAGAGTCTCTCGTTAAGGTATGTCTTCTTCGTTGTAGATGAGAGATTGTCTGATGACGTGTGCAGTACCTCAAGGAGAACGGATCCACCAAGAACTGGCGTCACGTGACTGACCAGATTGGAATGTTCTGCTACTCTGGCCTCACCCCACAGCAGGTGAAATTTCATTCGATTTTCTCTGAAATTTCATCGAATTTTCGCTCAAGAGATCAGGTGGACAGACTCACCAACGAGTTCCACATTTATTTGACACGTAATGGAAGAATCTCCATGGCTGGTGTCACCTCCAAGAACGTGGAGTACCTCGCCTCCTCCATGCACGCTGTCACCAAGGATGCTTAAAATAGCAGCATAAAAGCATCGATGTAACTCTATTCTTTTACACTTTCTCCCAACCCGCGAAAAGAAGTCTTCATTTGCTACGTGTTTTTCTGGGGTGGGAAATGTTTCGCCGAAGTGTTTTAGTGATCGCAAGATGAACGGACAACATCGGACATATAGAAATTTGAATTTCCATGAACCAACTCATCCCTGCATGTGTCCACACAAGATGCCACCTTACTCGTGATGCGCAGCGTGGAGAGTGCTGCATCTGTGGAGATCAACGACCTTTAGAAGCAGGTTTTGCCACGTCAACACTTCAGTACCGCTAAAATAGACAGAATCTGCATTCTTCAAAGATGGCAGCTATTATATGACCACCAATAGAGCCGTAAACTACTGTCATGAGTGTAAGGAGATCGGTGGATCGATGCCAAACAGGCCAGACATCTCCTGGCGCCCAAAGACCTGCGGTCACAACGACTGCCAGATGTCACTTGCAGGTGACGCATCTTCTCATCTACACATCGACATGATCTAAAAATAGCAGGAACTTGCTGCCGCTGCGGAGACAAGAGGTCCAGACCCTGGGAATTTCATAAATATATTGATGGACAAGGTGTTGTCTATGGTGAAAGGTTCAAAGATTTCGGCTATTGCCCCGGCTGCACGGACCCGAATCTCTGTCTGAGAAGAAAATATAAAGTGATAAAGGTATCACAACACACTGCTCATGCAATCATGAACGGTAAGTATATCTGTTTCTCTGAACAAAATGATGAAAATTAACATATTGTTGTGTTGCGATTGTACAATAAGTTGACTCGTTGTAGAAGTACCACCGCCAAAGGAAGCGGGAGATCTTTCAAATCTCCCCATGGTGAAGGTTAAGCTATCCGAGATGGGCGTGAAGCCGAAAGACACAGAACAAGCCATTTTCAAGCTCATTTTGAACGGACAAACAAAAGTCACCATCGACAACATCCTCCAATGCATCCATGAGATGCAATCCCAAACCGTCGAGAAACAAGAGAAAGCCGCAGAGTTCTGGCAGAAGGAAGAGGGAGACGCGTGCAAGATCTGCTTTGATAATCAAGTGGATTGTGTGATGGTCCCTTGTGGCCATTTCGCTTTGTGTCTTGACTGCGGCATGGGAAGAGAGGGCCAGACCTGCCCTTTTTGCAGGGCAGAGGTGACCACAGTGGTCAAGATATTCAGAGTGAGTCTTTAAGTACAAGTAAAGTCCTGATGATGTACAGGTTTGATGAAGTCCAATGTGTAAATTTTATAAATAAATGCATCATAAAAATGAATCATTTCTCAAATATTTTTATTGTGATGAGCCTAATGAAACACATTCACTTGAAGATTGATTTTGCGTGGACTAACTGATACTATTTTTCATTTCCTCTGCATTTTTTTATATAAACTCCAATTTTGGCGGGAAATCTTTCGAATCAAAGACAGTCAAAGAGTTTTATTCAACATCTTTACTTTTGTACTTGAAAAAGAGTCACATAAATTTAAACAGAGAAAAATTGAAATAACAAATATTTTTTCCCACCATAAAAGGAAAAAATTATGGATAATTTTTCAGTCTGAGATTGCCACTTGGTGGTTTTTGTACAAAATAAAATCGTGCGCGAAAAATAACAAAAGTTCTCACTTTTTACGGCTTTTGGGGTGTTTTACGTTGAATTATGGGAGGAGCAAAAATAAAAGGTTTTGGAGAACCAGGGTATCGATCCCTGTACCCCTCGCATGCTAAGCGAGTGCTCTACCATCTGAGCTAGATCCCCGTGATGTATACGTCACTGTTCCATGAACTGAAAAAGATCTTTGGGGACTAAATGCTGCAAAATAGATTTTGCTGTGTTTGTCGCGGCTGGGGAGTTGGTTTTTAATGTTAATCCACGTTGGACACCTAAAGAACGACCTGCTTTGGTCATGATGATCAAAGATGATGAAATGATTGCCTTAACCTTTGGATTGGGCTCCCGGATTGTTGTGGTGGTGGGTAGGGCCTTTGAGAAGTTCTTTAGCCTTGGAGATCTCTCAGATGGATCGATATGAAATCGATATCGATATGGTGGATGTCTTATAGGTCCATGGAGACCCCTTCCTTATCTTGTTGGCACTCAAGGCACAAATTAGGAACTTACACTGGGAGGAATGAGTTTTATGACGAAAAATGGCCATTTTATGATCTGATCCAAAGGTGGAAACCCAAAGGGGTTAAGATATAAGAGCGAAATAAAGAAGAAGGCAGTTGAATCCCTCACGATGTAAAATTGAAAACAAAGAGTTAGATCTTGGAAGATCCAAAACCTCCATAGATTCATCTTCCACAACTGCCGATAGAATATATACCTCTTGTGCGGGGAGAAGAAGAGCTTTAGAGGTTCCCTCCGATGCGGTTGGGCGTCATGCGGGTTTTGAAAAATGATTTTTCCCGCGCATGAGAATTTCAAATGAATGACGCATCGCTCAGATTACAACGCTGAAGTCGTCCAATCAAATCACAGCTCACAATCCAGTATGAGATCTTTGAGAACTAATTGGTTGCCATCTCTTTTTAGATTTTCCTGACCACGATCTGCATCCCAGAGACATGCAAATTCCTCTCAACCTCGAACATGCGATAATCGAATGCATGTGTGAGGATGTCCTGATAGACCAAATATGATTTTTATTTTCATGATCACCATGCAGACACCTTCCTGTCCTCCCAAAAGAGGCCGTTATGACCATTTAGATCCTCAACAGCAAGGAAGACTGGTGTATCAGCACCTGTCAATTTTAGACTTTTTTCAGGATCAAAAATTACAACTGTGTCTATGCAGCTGCAGATGTCATTAAACATCGATACCTTCTTCTGGTGATTTTGGGGCTTTGTCTCCTGCCATATCTGTTCTAACCCAACCTGGACAGCAGCAATTTATAGATATGCCCAGTTCATTACCATTTCTCTCACTACTTGATCAGTCATTCGTCCTTTGTTCATAATCATTTGGAGGATCGTCTGATCTACTCACAGAGTCCGTGCCAAAGCCAATGTGAGACCGGTGACACCCATCTTCGAGACCTTGTACGCGCTGCTTGGCCATCCTTTCTGCTCATGATCTCCAGCTGCGACGTCCTTTGTGAACTTTGTCATCAGGTTTGTGACATCCTGGACCTCCTTCACTTCCCGGAATTTATTGGCGAGTTCTTCAGAAACTGAATGCAGCTTCCCAGCCATGCCTTCATCAGATTAATACGACGTCTTTATCCATCGTGAAAGACTCACTGGATACGTTCACGATCCTTCCATTCTTTCTGATCAATGGCTGCAGAGTCTGTATGGCGTCCAGTGTACCTGCAGAGTGAGTGGCGTTGGTATTTTCAAAGTGATACCGTAGTAATTGCAGCCAAGAGTACTCTGTACAATCTGGAAAAAATGATCAGATGAAGATGACGTAAATTTGATCATTTACCTCATTTCCAAAAGCAGCACCTTTAGACGCCACTCCAGCGTTATTGATCAGTACGTCAAAACCTCCATGTTTCTCCTTCAAAGTTGTGGCCAAATCGACGACACTTTGATGGTTCGTGATATCCAATTGGTGAAAACGGAGACAAGATCCCTGCTCTCCTTGACAATATTAGGACTCACTACTCACAGAGATGATACCTAATTCTTCTTTGAGGTTGTCAAGTGTTGTTTGCCCGAGTGATACATCTCTTGCCGTGACATAGATGAGAAGAGGTCTCTGGCTCGTCTTGCCAAGATGAGAAGAAGGGTATGTCTTTGCTAATTTTTGGACGATGGCTTTTCCAATCCCTTTGTTCTATACACGTCAGCCTGTTCTTGAGAATACTCAAGACTCACTGCACCCGTCACGACGGCGATCAGCTCATTCATTTTGTTTTTTGTAATCTCTGAAGGTCTCAAACGAGATTTCCCAATTTACGCAATAACAAGAAATCTCAAAACCAGAAATCAGGCAACAGAACGACGACGACAACAACTGATGGGACTTATTAAAGATCGAAGTAGAGACATGCTTCATGATGCACAGGTTGATGCCATCGAGGCGAAACGGCTGATGCAAGCTTTCGCGCTGAAGAATGTGGATCTCGAAGAGCAGTTGAGAGCCTGCCAAGAAGGTGACATTTGACGTCTGTACATCTCCTGACGAATCGACAAGATGCAGAACGTCTGCGAAGAGCTGTATGTCATTGTCCATCATCTGACAACCAATGTCAAGACAAAAGCAGAGAGGACAGAATACTCCAGCTGGAAGAAGACCTTAGGAGAACGATGATGCAGAAGGATGAGCTCCATGTGCAGTCGGGAAAATTGAATGAGAAAGTGGAAGCGGGCCTTTTAGAGGTGGAGACACTGTCGAGAGAACTGCGACAGTGTGCGTCGGAAAAATCAAGAATATCCGAAGAGAAGAAAAGGCTCGAGAGGCACATCCAACAATGCAGATGTGATGATGGAGTACATCACCTATCGGATGCGTTGAAACAACTGAAGGACGAACAACTAAAGGTGAAGCATGAGGCGGAGGTGAAGACTTGTATACATCCGACATCACAAAATGACATTGAACAGAATGAAGTGAAAAAGTATAAAGAGGAGGTTAGGAGGTGCAGAGAAGAGATCTCCATGCTGCAAGAGAGATCGAGCCGCGCACAGATAGAGTGGAACAACTACAACATGAGGCAAGCCTCCGAACAGATCCGCAGATCCAAATCTTTTGCTGAAGAAAACGAGCAACTAAAGAAGAGGGTAAGTGATACGCAGTGTCATGTATTGACATCTTGGAGGTGGATGGACTGATTGAACACACGCTGATCATGGCGAGAGAGAACGTATCGTCTAGAGAGATGCATGACAGGCACATGAGCTCCACGGAGAAGGAGAGAGAAGAGATGTTGATCACCATCATGAGATTGGAGGCCCAACTAAAAGGCGAGCGCAGCATTCGCGACAACACGATGGTAGTGGAGCAGAGGTATTTACCCATAATGGTCTAAAAAAGCATCAGCACATCCATCATTGTGACATGGTGATTTCACTTCTGAAAAAGACATAGTGTGGATGTAAAGAAGAACAGAAGGAAGAGCGTGATCATCGGTGTGATGGGCCTACTGATGAATAAAGAGAGCAGCAAGAGAGGCTCGATGGAGCCCAACACAGAGAAGCATAGCAGGAAGATGAGGAAATCCATCACTTCACCAAGCCTTGGGCAGCATAAAAATGTTTAAGTTTGGACTGTGTCCCTTACAACTGGTCTCGAGTCAGTGCCCACAAGGCTGTCTTTATGTTTTTTCAATTATTTCCCCGACGGTGCAGCGCTAGTGGAAAACTCTTTCTACAAAGCACTTTCCTTCCACAATGAGGTTTTTTCAAACTCGTTGCGCGGAGTGCGAGAACGTGTTTTCTTCCAAATTTCTCTATTGTCGCACCAAAAATAAGGAAAACTTCGTTTCAGAGTGCGACGCGAGAAATAGTTCAAAATAAATAAGATGATGCATCATCAGTGCGAGATCTTTATTTGTAGGATCCTTTGTCTTTGTGCTTGATTGTGATTTCGTCCAAGTGGGTATTCCTCAGTCCCTCCTTTTCCTCTTGCTTCTGCTGATTATTAGATTATATGTGAATTCCATTTTGGATGGACATTATGAACTTGATGAGCACCATCCTCGCAACTGCCCGTCTCTCATCGCTTGAATTCCATCGTCAAGTTATTGGGAGTC
>MZNV01002219.1:0-29632 GCA_002081555.1 Protostelium mycophagum | reverse complement strand
AGTCTCCATCACTGTAAACAGATCTTGATCTTCCATCTGTTCAGTAATCATACTCAGATCGGCACCGTCTCCTTCGGCAAGAAATTGCAAATTGTACACTCGATCTCCAAAAGGTTGTTGCATGTACACATGTTTGTTGATTTCAGGAGGAAATTTTGATTGAAATTTCGTTCGTTTTCAACAATACAATTTCACATCACGAACACAATGGAAATCCAAACAAAAGCAGAGGCCCCTTTTGATATTTCGAAGTACTATGTATCGGCTGAGAAGGAGGCCGAGATGCAAGCAATTTGGGCTGAACACGCAGAGACGAGACCCCCTCCCCTTTCTCCTATGCTTTCCATCTTTGCTTCACACATCAAAAATATAATCGTCCAACAAACCATCATTGATCTTAGTCTAAGAGATCCCAACCTTCTTCGAGATGATGTCTTCAAGCTCATCCGCTCCTGCGCTAATGGGCGCGTGCGGATTTCATCAGCAAGTTTCTCCCTCTTTGATGGAAAAATCAGAGAGTTGATGGACCTCCTCTCGGCAGCTAGAAAGCGGGACTGCCAAGTTGACCTCTTTGTTGCCGATCCAGACGCCCCTTGGTACAGCGCTCTTCGAAGAGAGAACCAGACTGAAAGAATGAAGGAGGTATGTACACAGGCCAAGACGGCTGGAATACGCTGCACGAAGGCGGGTGCACTAATGCATAACTCCACTATTCAAATTGGAAATGAGATGATTTTCATCCCCTACCTTTTGGGAAAGTCAAGCCGTGAATGTGCTTCAATGTTAATCCTTGGCAAGGAAAGTCATTTATTCAAGGAGTTAGAGAACCAATTTGATCAAATGATGAAAGAATAAATGCCAATAATATTTTAAAATCGAGTAATTTTCTGAAGAACTTGGCAAGCGTTCTTCGTTTGATTCTATGGGTGAATGTGATCTGGAGGCTGTGGTTTATTAGACGTGGCAGAGGAGAGGCTTCAAGGGCAACAGGATTATATCAAGACAAGGTGGATCCTCGATCAATCTCGTGTGATGGATGAGTCAATCTCCAAGAACTGGGATGAAAAAATGGAATGTAGAGGTCTGCAGGAATTTGAGGAAGAACGGGATAGAAAGTGTGAGTGTAAAAAATATATTATATATTAAATAGAGGATGAATTATGACATCATAAAGGCCTGCTAAACAATCAAACCATTCATCCATACTGCTCAAAAATCATTTACATGACGACTCAGATCAGTATTTATATCTGGGGTGCTGCCTTTTTTTTCTCTTTCTTCTCTTCCACTTCTATGGCGTCTGAACTAATCTGCAGAATGTTTGAATCACAAGATCATGATCAAAATCTTACCTGCCATTTTTCCACCAGCATCTCGCGAAGCTCTGCAGTGTAATCACCTTGTATGACGATCTCATCCCCGGTATTGTGCTTCACAACAGCACATCCACAAGAGAACTTTTTGGCAAACATTTTCGAGGCGTCAGTTAATTTGATGCCTGATTTCCATTATGAAATGTTTCAAAAATCGATGTACACCCACCAAACTTGTCCATTCCAACGACAGTAGTCGTACTTTTCTTCTTGTTTCTAGACTCAACTTTAATAGTGACCTTGGCGACCTCTTGTGTTGGTTGCTGATCTCACAATCAGATTATCCATTTGATCATCCAATTTCGTGATGAAGGTCGAATTACCTTCTTCTTTTTGGGCTGCTTCGCGGGTTCTGCTTTTCCTTCTTCTTTTCCTTCCTCACCAGCTGGTTGATTGACAAGTTCAGGGTATAATTCTGGTGCATTTTTAATCAGCCAGGGCTTGCATTTATCAAAACAAGGTCCGAATTCACAGTACTCTGCGGGTAAAGAACATACTGATGGATTGTTAACAGAATGATCACACTACATGGATCACATGCTTCTCAATTCATACTTGGGCAAATGAGGACCTGGACAGGCTGTGTGCTTCCCTCGTCGTCGCTGCTCATATTGATCGATTCAAAAAATGTGTTCCAAAGATGTGATGTCGCTCGTTGTAGTGTGATGTCCAACAACACGTGTATGCAAATTGAAATCAGCCATGATCGCAGGCAGCTGCTTGAAGATTTTTAAAACACTCTTCTTGTTAGGTCTTCTAACTCTATGTCTCGGCGATGGCAAATCGGTGGACGTTGATCTCCGTTCCAACTGGCCAGCCACCTCTCTTGTACAAGAGATGAGGTTAGTCGTCAGCTTTTCGTTCTTTCATTCAACCTCTATAGTGAATTCTTCGCCCAAGAATCAAATGAACTCTTTTGGAAGTTTGTGGAAGCGCTTGGTACTGTTCAGGGACAGACCGAGAAGGAACAATTTGAGTATGCTAATGGAGTGGCCTCTAAATTAACTTCACCTCTCCAAGCAGGATTGTTACAATACACAACCTCATTCAGATACTTTTCACCCACCATTCAGGCTCATAGACAGGTACAAATCAAGAGGAAGGTGTTCATAATCACTCATCTGATCAGGTGTCGATGTTAGCTCTGGTCGGTCAGGCCGATGACGTCAGAGTGAAATTAGCAGGAAAGCAAGAGGAGCCAACCATCACTGAAGCATGCCCGACCTGGGCGAAGCTCAACGACAGAGTGTATCAGTCTGCAGAGGAACTCCAGTCTAACTTGGAGTGAGTCATTTTAGATTTGTAAATGTGTCAGATGATTTTCATCGCGATGGAAATAAATGCTTGGGATCACCAGAATGAAAAAACGATCAGCAATCCCTCTAAATACTGCCATTGCATGCACAGAAAATCTCAGGCTCACATGATGTTGATGTTTTCAGGACGAGCACTGGCACCTCTGTATCTCTCTTATCTCTCGACCACGTTCATGGAATATTCTCCCCCTCGTTATCTACCGTGTATCTTTACGGTTGTATCGGTACCTCCTCTTTCGCCAAATTCCACAAAGTTTTGGCGGGAAATGACAAGGTCAATTACGTATTCAGACACTCTGTCCCTGTAGTTCCAGGAACACTCTCTATTCCTGGTTTTGGAGTTGAACTCGCCATAAAATCACTAGAATACAAGACTGTAGACGACAAGCACACAGGTCAGTCTCTCAATTTCTATTGGCTGGTTCCCTCAGCTATACGCGATGTCTATATCTATTGCGGCGTGTGTGACAAAAAACTCTGGTATGGAGGTGACTGAACACCTCAGCCGCTGAGGAAGAGGTTAAAGAGGCATCTATTCATGATGAGAAGATGGAAGATATCAAGGCCGAAGACATCAAGAGTAAGTTCATTTTATCTTTCGTAAAAGTCTGCACAATAAAGTGTCTTTACTGTGCGGCAGAGCCGCAGCAATAGGTAGTGGTGCATCGTATAAGACTGCTCATTTTATTGCAATGGAGTGCAGGATGACTTGATAGTCTCGTAATCATCAATGAATATTGACGGGTTGTAGATCTCGGGTTCCAAGCCGCACAGAAATCAGTAGAGGACGCAGACCCACTCAGAGCACTCACCGACATTTCCCAGAATTTTCCCACCAGGGCCGTCGGTCTCACCAAAATAAAACTGAACAGCACCCTGTTCCAGGAACTCCAAAACATACAGACCAGAGACAACAACTTTGCCTTGATCAACGGACGCATTGTGGCCCCCTCTGACGTCAACCCTTTTGAGTGAGTATTTTCTCATCTACAACGAGACATTTTCATTCAAAGTGTTTCATTATACTGATGGTACCAGCTTGTATGATATATTGAGAGAACAATCAACACGTATGGAGGCCCTCCGTTCACTCGGTTTGACCACCGAAGAGGTTTCAAGCGTAAGAGTTTCTCGTCTACAATAGTCACGTGACTCGTATAGGTCTTGAGCATTCCACCCTCAGAATCCGCAAAGTTCACATTTAAAGTGGACTCACCTGTAATCATCCACATCAATGACCTCGAAAAAGAAAGCAGATACGAAGATTGGGCTCCAAACGTAGGAGAGGTCAGTCTACAACGCCTCGTTGTAGAGTCTCAAAATTCGCAGATATTCCGTCGTGTTTGGCCCGGGAATTTCAGGTACATCAGAAAGAACTTCCACACCGGAGTTATATTTTTAGACCCCGCCAAATCCCTCGAAATGTTCTCTTATCTTAATTCCTTGATATCTCAAGCTATTCCAATCAGGTAAATGTCAGATATGTCACGTTGACACTTTGACATGTGATGACGTCATCAGGTACGGTATCGTGTTCAACACTTCGGACGATACGGGAAAGATGGTGGCGACCATGTTCCATTATGTCGCTGAGCACCAAAACAAGAGGGAAGCTGTGGCTATGCTCGGTGGTGTGAGTATATTTTCCCGCCATTTTTAAAAATTCAAAATTCAGATGATATTTCGATGACCGGAGACACTGTGAATTTGCAAACTTCAGTTCTTTCATCTCCCGCCATTTTTTCTTTTTGAATTTCAAATGATGTATGATCTGACATGCACCAGTTTTACCAACGTGCCGCGCACTTGACAAGCGATTACCTCTTGGGCGCATTCCAGACCCGTCTCAACCAAATGGGCCACACCCTCACCGCTTCCCAAGTGATGGAGAAGAACCTCTACGATGACGTCATCGAGAAGCACAATGAATTCGTCCGAAATTTCGGAGTCACAGAGTTACCCCTCGGATTCATGAATGGACAGCCTGTTGCGGGAGGACTCGCTCATGAGCTAATGAACAACCTCATCAACACATACTTCCAGAGCACACAACAACTGCAAGAACTCGTCGGTCAGAAGTGAGATTTCGGTGAAATTTCGTGAGAGGTTCTGAGAACGTTCAGGGAGATTACGGATACCAGCGACATCTACGACGTTCTGATGAACAGACCCGGCATATTGGGAAGATACTCCGGCACCGTTTTGCCAAGCACTGACCGACCCATCAAGTTTTCAAACTTGGCATCCAAGTGAGTTTTTTTGGGTGGATTTTGATTCTAAAATTAATTTTCAGGACAGCCCAACAGTTTTTGAACAACGATGTGAAGTACATCGCTGACCCCACAAGTAAGTGAATTGGGACTACAACGAGACTGACTGATGACGTCAGCACGTGACGTGTTGAAGTATATGACGCACCTTCTTGTTGCCGATTTCAACTCTGCCAACGGCCAACAATTGGCCCTCCACGCACTCAACGCCGTGGTATGTCTCCATTCTTTGAAACGCTGCGACGTCTTGTCGTCTGCGTCGACATTCCATCTTACTGAATTTTCCAGGAAAAGAGTGGTAGTGAGACCTCTCGTGCCGCAAGATTTGGATTTGTTAATGTTGGAAATACACCCAGCATCACCTTCTCCTCTATATACGCAGCTCAGACTTCCCAACTCTCCTCCAAAATACCGGAATTTCTCAGAAAAGTCTTGGAAAAGTCACTGGAAAATTCGAAGAATGGTCAGGGTGTGAAGGAAGAGGATGTCCTTGAGATCGCAAAGCAGAGCAACTTCAACTTGGAAAAATTCCAAGCAAGTTTGTCCAGCGAAGAGGTTAGTGTTGTATCTTCAAGTTGAAATTGTTTTGGTTCAGTGTTGTACTTTTCTACCGCAATGTTACGTAATAAATGTCGATCTACAACGAGATAATGATGAGAAATTCAGGTGAAGGGGCTTTTGGCCAAACACAAGTCCTTCGCCAGAGAGGTTTTGAATTTGGAGGACGGTGACGTTGCCATGGTTTCAAACGGGAGAGTACGTCATCTACATCACGTCTACACCGTCTCAAATATTTGTGCTGACACATTTCCAGGTCGTGGAAATCATGCCATCAGTCGACTTTAACGATTTAGACATTGAGCTGCTGACCCGATTTGAATATGAGAGAAGAACAAAACCCGTAGAACAAGCCTTCCAGTCTGTCAAGTTTGAGACCATTGACCCCGATGCCGTCACAAGGTGATCTTGATCACGCGAATCTCCTGCGAATCTGCGAATACTGAACGTGTCTCAGCAACTACATCAGCAATGTCATCATGGCGACTGCCTCTTTACTCGGTATTGACGAGTCAAACGAAGTCAGAAAGATGTTCCTCCCTACTCACCTCACCAAGTAAGCGTTGTAGATGGTCGAAAAATCTGAAATTTCCAGGACTTTTACGGTAGACGCGACGGGAGGTAACCAAAGCGTTTTTCAAATTTTGGCAGTGCTGGATCCACTCAGTCGCGAAGCACAGAGATTTTCCGCACTTTTAGAGGTGATCTTTCAAAGAAAATTCCTCAAAATTTCGGTCTGATTGCTGACGTAATCACAGATCATCAAGAAGATTTTCCCCTGCAAGATTGATGTCATTTTGAGACCTCAAGAGCTTGAGCAGCTTCCTCTAAAGACCTATTACGCTTCTGCAGTACAAGACAGCGTGCAGTTTGACGCCCAGGGAAGAGTGTACGTCCCTCCCCCCTCCCTCGTGGATCTCCCGCCAAAAAGACTCTTAACCCTTGCGCTCGACACACCAGAATCTTGGTTAGTCGGACCCACCGCCGCAAAATACGACTTGGGTAAATTTACGTCGTTGTAGATCGTCAAAAAAATCAAGTTTTTCAGACATGATTTTATGAGAATATTTTTCTGAGAAATTTCAGATAACATAAGGCTCAGTAATTTGGGCAAGGAGAGCTCACTGAAGGCCACTTTTGCTCTGCAGAGTATCACGCTGCAGGGAAATTGTGCTGACAAGAAGGGTTCACCTCCACGCGGTCTTCAAGTATGGTATTCACAGATTCTCAAAGAAAACTCACGGAAATTCAGGTCGTTCTGGGAACATCCGAAACTCCGGTTGTCACGGATACATTGGTGATGGCTAATTTGGGGTACTTCCAGCTGAAGGCTAACCCCGGAGTTTGGTCTCTCCGTATCAAGCCCAACAGCAGATCCGAAGAGCTCTACGATATCATAAAATCCAACACTGAGGTATCTTTACATCGTTGTAGATACACCACGCAAAATACATTTTAAACATTTGAAACGAGTTTCAATTGAATGAGATGACAGGTTGCCGACCACCAAGTCGTCATCAGCAGTTTCTCTGGTGTTGTAGTGCCCTTGAGAGTCGCCAAAAAGCTGGACAAGTTCGCCGAGCAGCTCTTAGTGGAAGACGCCACGGACAACACTAATCCGGAGAACAAGGGTGTCTGGGAATCCTTCTCAGGGTGTGTAGATGTCCATATTAAAATCATATTTCGCGAAATCAGCCGCAGACGCATCCTTGTGATGTCTTTGTGCATATCTTGTTGGTTTTAGCCGCAAGTATAATGTGTTTTTATCTTGCGGCTCTGCCGCGAACTAACCAAGGCACTGCAGTACCTTACCGTAACCCGCGGTAGTGGACGTGAAATTCCCGTGCGGGCTGACGAGAGTTTGAGCTTGTAGTGCCTTACAAATAGTGGAGAACAGTCAAATCTCAAGAAGATCAATTGCAGCACAGTCACAACAAAAATACTCTCCGCGTGTTGGCGGCTTTGCCGCAACCCCAAAACTTACCTTCTGAAAAGCACCCATAAACACCACGCCCAACTGACTCGTTGTAGATTGTGGAATGAGAAGAAATCCAACGACACAATCCACGTCTTCTCTCTTGCTTCGGGACATCTATACGAACGATTTCTCAAGATCATGATGTTGTCCGTGGTGAAAAACACCAAGAGCAACGTCAAGTTTTGGCTCTTGGCCAACTTCTTGTCCCCCGACTTCAAGGTGAGTGCCTCGTTGTAGTCTTCCAAATTCGAATTCTCCTCGTTGTAGATTGTCGTTATGATCGGGAAAATTCGCCGAATATTAAATGTATAGGACACCATTCCGGCCTTAGCGACAGAGTACAAATTCGAGTACGAGCTCGTCACTTACAAGTGGCCATCTTGGCTTTTTGCCCAGACTGAAAAGCAGAGGATCATTTGGGCATACAAGATATTGTTTTTGGACGTGTTGTTTCCTCTGGACGTAAAAAAGGTCATCTACGTCGACGCCGATCAGGTCTGTACGGTCTCGTTGTAGATCATCGTATTATATTCCGTTGGTCAGATTTCAGTTTCGGCTTGAAAATCAAAAGCTGCGTTGTAGAGAGACGTAACTGATGTAGAACAGGTTGTCAGGGCTGATCTCAAAGAGTTATGGGACATGGATCTTCAGGGAGCTCCTTACGCCTACACCCCATTCTGTGATTCCAACAAAGAGACAGAGGGTTTCAGGTTCTGGAAGAAGGGCTTCTGGGAGACACACTTAAGAGGACACCCCTACCACATCAGGTCGGTCTTTTTCGCTGTTTCTATACGGTATTCTCAAGTCTAAAAACAACAGCGCCCTCTACGTGGTCGACCTCTTTCGCTTTAGAACCATCGCTGCCGGAGATCAACTCAGAGCCACTTACTCTCAACTTGCACCGGACCCCAACTCCCTCTCCAATCTTGACCAAGATCTTCCCAACTATGTCCAGCACAACATCAAGATATTCTCCCTGCCACAAGAATGGCTGTGGTGTGAGACCTGGTGCTCCAACGATTCGAAGTCACAGGCCAAGACGATTGATCTGGTGATTATTGGGTTACAAGTGTGATTCGGATGCGGCTTTGCCGCTGAGTTATTGTTTAGAGAGCAACGTTCTTGGGGTCCGGGTGTCGAAACATCTTTGGAAATTCTGACGCGTTGTAGTGCAACAATCCCCTCACTAAAACGCCGAAATTAGAAGCCGCGGTGAAGATCATTCCCGAATGGAGTGATTTAGACAATGAAGTGAAGAGAGTGGAAAAGGAGGCTCATGAGCACGTGGCTCCTAAAGAGGAGATCAAAGTGAAGGATATCCTGGACAAATCTGGCGTGGAAATTTTCTAATAAACGATTCGTGATTCTGAACGAAATAAATCCCAAAATTCAGCCTCTTTATGTCATCTTTATCTGTGGGAGATTCACGTCGACACCCGCGAAACTCGGTGTAGAAAACAACAGACATGGCCAAGAATATAGTAGTCTTTGAATAGTGTTTCCATGCGTGCCATGGGGTATTCCAGGTGGCCAACAGATGTAGATGCGGTGATGGGAGAGGTGCATGGTATACAACGGTTTCAAATTCGAAATTTAAATAGTCAGGTCCAACTGGAGGGTTTATTTAACATCAAGAACACGTTACGGCTGCGAGACTTAATTTGCAATTCGATGCTGCGGTTTCAAAATAATTACCTACGAGGTCCACAGGAACACGCTCAGAACGCCAGGGTTGGTGAGTCAATATCCAATTCTTCATTTAAAGAATATGGTGAGTCTCACTGGAAAAGAAAATTATTCTTTATATACAATGCTGATTTTCGTTGTAGAGGTAAAATTCTTTTTGTTTCATGACACATCAGCCATGCGAAACAAAGGAACAGGCCGTGGAACAAACAGAGAGAATAGATCTCTTTTAGGACTTCCTACAAGAAATCCGGATTTATCACAAGTTGAAAATGAAGAGCTGATAGAACAACAAAATGATCAGGATTTAGAGATGTTAGCTGCGACTTCGGCCAAAATCAGAGATATATCCATCAGTATGAGGGATGATCTTGATACATCACAACGATATCTTGACGATATGGTGAGTTCAAAACATTATTTATGAATCGACTCAATTACAAATCAGAATCAAACCGCTGGTGGCATACAAGGACTCTTTTCAAACACTTTTGGAAGATTTACAGACATGCAAGCTACTGGTGGCTGGAGGCAGATGTTTCGTCTTGTAGGAATCTTGGTGGTCGTATTTCTCGTCGTATATATATTATTCAACATTGCCATCCGCATGTCAAAGAAGGATGAGACACTATGAGCGAATTAAAAAAATGAGATGTCGATGATTAATAATCAGCTCATACATTTGACCTCTTAACCTCCATTCAATGACCAAAAATTCTTGATTTTTTTGTTATTAATTATGATGAGATTGATCAGGCATATTTTAAGCTGGTGAGTCAAAGAAGACACTCTATATTATTTTATTGCAGGAAAGATTATTGATAAAATCAAGTATTGAATGCGATGACGGTTGTACTGTCGGCAGTCTACGTGTTCATTCCACGAAATCAACTGATTAATTTATGGCTGGACGTTGTTCATCACCTGCAAGGTGCAGCATGCACTCTCGACGTGCTGCAGTACGGACTAGCCGCGCTTATATGCATATTTATTAATCAATTCCTCACTAAAGACATATAATACCTTAATCTCACAATCTACGTATCCAAGTTTATAGTCCACCACATAGTTTTTTGTCTTACGAGTAATGTGAGATTTTTGTACAACGTTGCGACAAAGCACTTCTATAACTTTTCCAACCTATAAACAACTCCCGGTAGTGGCGTGATCCACCCAACTTCAATTCTGGGATAGATTTACTTTGACAGATACCTAATCCCCGAAATGATAGACTTTCACCGACCTCCGAAAGTCCTCCGGTAACTACCGCAAAGACGTTATCAGGTATTCCGGGAGGCCTGACCAGATGTCTGAAATTTCCCGAAGATCCTGCTGTCAGACAGGTCACATCAGGTCATAACGAGATCACGGACGCAACATCACACACACGCACGATACGAATACGATAAAATCATATGGATTATTATGGAGAAGTTTTATTCAGAGAGACTTTTGTTGGTCAGGTAATGCGGATTGCGCTCATGTGTTCTCATTTTTTGTAATACCGTTCTAGGCTTTGAGAGT
This sequence comes from Protostelium mycophagum, assembly GCA_002081555.1. Classification (NCBI taxonomy): domain Eukaryota; phylum Evosea; class Variosea; order Protosteliida; family Protosteliaceae; genus Protostelium; species Protostelium mycophagum. Next base: position 18,927 of record MZNV01002219.1, on the reverse strand, counting down.
GATCACTCGCAATCAGATGCTTCTTTATCCTGAAGAAGATCGTGCTCAGAGAGGTCTGTCACCTGTAGATGATTCCATGATCGAGGAGAAGCACCGACAGAAACAACAAAAGATGGAGAAGGAAGCAAAAGAGAAAGAAAAGATGGAGAAGGAAAAGCAAGAGAAGGTCAGTCACAACATATGACCTTTAACTTATGTCCTTTAGAGAGACAGAGGGGAGGTAGATGAAGACTATAGAGACCAAGTCGATGAAGAATCTGGCAAAAAGCCATTATTAGAGGATGATCCATACTTTGTTACTTGGGATGGTGAAGACGATCCACAGAATCCACAGAATTGGTCCACATCAAAGAAGGTAGGTCAACGTTTGTGAGTGATGATTAAAGGAGTCAGTGCTTTGTCACGTTCCAGATCTGCCTTCTCACATTTGCGATCTACATCGGCTCATCCATTTATACACAAGGAATCCAAGACATCGTGAAGGAATATCAGATCAATGAGGTAATCCTCTCGTCCTCTTGCACTTTTGGTCAGAACTGCATCATGGGGCATTGGAAAGGATGCGATTGAAGTTCTTCAGGTCGATGCCGTCTTGGGATTGACATTGTTCGTGATCGGCTACGCATTTGGCCCAATGATTTGGGCCCCCCTCTCAGAAATCCCCGCAATCGGCAGAATGCCAATATACATCATCACCCTCGCCCTCTTTGTCATCATACAAGTAGACACCTTCACATTCTCTTATCCGAAAAGTATTAGAACCTGACTCGTTCAGGTTCCCACTTCCCAAGTCAACGCGCTTGGTGCGCTTTTACCTCTACGATTTGCTGCAGGGTTCATCGGATCACCATCTCTTGGCACGGGTGGCGCGTCAATGAACGACATATACACTCCCAAGAAGAGGGCCTATTCCATTGGTGTCTGGGGTGCCGCAGCATCTTGTGGGCCTGTACTGGGTCCCGTCGTGGGTGCGTTTCTCCATGCAGAAATTTCGAAGAAAAAATCTGACCCCTGGCAGGTGGTTTTGCCGCGCAATATGAGGGATGGAGGTGGACTTTCTATGAGTTGTTGTGGCTCAGCGGCGGAACTCTCATCTTTCTAATCTTCTGCATGCCGGAGACCAACTCTCAGGTATTTCTTGCTGAGATTTCAATGGAATTTCAATGACATTTTCAAGACCATACTGTCCAGGAAGGCGAGACGCCTGCGAAAACTCACGGGTAACCCGAATTATAAATCTGAGGGTGATATCATGACGGAGCAGATGACACCCAGCCAGGTGATTTCCCGCCAATTTCCGTAGTACACTGACGTCATCAGGTCATTCACATGGTTTTAATCTTCCCCTTTCTATTGTCATTTTTAGAACCCATCGTCTTCTTCCTCAATCTGTACGTGGCACTTGTTTACGGAATATTGTACATCTGGTTCGAGAGTTTTCCCATCGTCTTCATGGAGATCTACGGTTTCTCCTTGGGTATTGAAGGCTTAGCTTTTCTTGGAATTTTGGTGGGAACTTTGATCGGATTGGTCGGGCTGTTCCTCTACCTTTATTTTGTACTGGAACCAAAATTCGACTCCGAGGCCCCTGAAAATGGTGGAGAGGTGAGTTGTATCCCAATTCAATCTTTGGTCTGTAGGGTCAAAAGTTCTAAAAATAGATTCTGAATATTCCAATAGAAAGGGACTATTCTGCCGGAGCAGAGGTTACCTCCAGCCTTCGTGGCGGCCTTTTGCTTCCCCATTTGTCTATTTCTGTTTGGTTGGACCTCAAGACCAGACATCCATTGGATTGTCCCCCTTGTCGGAACAGGTACACGTTCTCCTGACTCCTTTAAACTCTGTCATTTCGACGTTAGTACGACATCTAACGTGTCACAGCCTTCTTTGGAGTCGGAACCTTCTTGTTGTTCATGGGAGCCTTGAACTATTTACCCGATGCTTACCCCTCAAAAGCTGCTTCTGTGCTCGCTGGCAATGATTTCATCAGAAGCGCATTTGGAGGAGGTAAGAAGATCTGGTGTGACATCTCTCTGAGATGTCACAGGTTTCCCACTGTTCGCGGGAGCAATGTACAAAAACCTGGGGGTGGGGTGGGCTAGCAGCACCCTGGGATTCATCTCAATTGCTATGATCCCAATACCATTTGTCTTATACGCATTCGGAGCAAGAATCAGAGCCAAGTCCAAATATGCTGGATGATAGATGACCTTGTATACATTTCGATTAGCTCTGTCCTCCATCAAGAGGTGCTCATAAATAAATAAAAATGAGGGAAGCATTTACCATATAATGAAGAGTAGCAACGGATTGTGAAATCGTGCGTGTAAGAAGTAGCACCATCCCTGAAAGCTGCGTTGTCTTCGAGTACCAGCTCACAAATTCTGCATCATACTTCTCGAGAAAACATCAATGATAAATATTCAAAATTCCAAGTACAAATTAAGAATAGCGTGTATTCATCCGTCTCGAATCGATTCCGTATTACATGGAATTTACTCCTGCTTGGCGGGAGCGGGTCCTCTGAGGTGAGCAGTGAGGGCCTTGGTGAAGGCGGCGTTCTTCTTGTAGACGGCCTTGCGCTCGGCGGACTTTCTTGCGGGCTTGGGGTGGGAGACAACGTTCTTGAGGTTCTTCTTGGCAGCCTTGGCGTAGGGGTTGAGGCGCAGTCTGAATCTGTAGTTGACCAGGGGGTTCTTTCTGTGGGCGTGGACAGTGGTGAGCTTGTCCTTCTTTCCTCTGAGGACGGCCTGGACTTCGTCGGAGTTGATGAGTCTGCCAAGGTCGGGGTTGGCAACAAGGGGTCTGGGGAGCTGGTAGTTCTTCTTGGCGGAAGACTTCTTGTTGTATGTTCCGTAGATCTTGTCGAGGGAAGCGAAGGCGGTGGCGGTCCAGATGCAGAAACGTCCAACGTGACCTCCGGGGGCGAGTTGGAGGAGGTTCAATCTGTTGACGTTGATGCACTCAACTCCGGGAATGTTTCTGAAGGCTCTCCACAGCTTGGTGCCCTCGTTTGTGCTGTAGACAAGGAGAGGACCTCTTCTGGCGGTGAATCTTCTGTTTCTGTTCTTTCCGTGTCCGGAGCGAACAGACTTGGAGTTCTTGGCCTTGACGACGTCGTCGTCGGCGTGGATAGCCTTAAGAAGCTTCATGGCGTCCTTGGTCTTCTCGACGTTGTCGAAGGCCTTGGCATCAACAACGAGGGGGACCTCGGCGATCTTCTCGACTCTGTGACCTCTGGCGAGGACAAGGGCGGGGATGGCAGATCCGGCAAGAGCGGAGGTAAGAGCGTATCTGCGCTGGTTAAGAGGGGGGCGTCTGTGCCATCTTCTCCAGATCTTTGTGGGGGCGAACATTCTTCCACCTGATCGCCAAATAAGCTTGATTTCTTATTATTTTCTACAAAAAACGCACCTCTGCACATGTTTCCGAAAGCTCCCTGGCCGGCTCTGTGGGTACCACCACCGCTAACACGGGGAATACGAGCAACGGCTCTTCCAGTTCCCCATGATTCGGCAGAGGTCTGGTGACCAGCTTCTCTGGAGACGGCGTAAGGCTGGCGTCTGTTCTTGTTCAAGTTCTTGAAGACATCCTGAACAACGTCGGGTCTCACGGGGGCAGTGAAGACGGCGGGGAGGGTGACACTGTGAGATGTCTTGTTTTCTCCGTTGTAAACGGTAACTAAAGGTCTTGTGGCCTAACAGATGTAAGATTTTTGATCATCGGTCAATGAAAGTCCAATCGCATATGATTTCATTTTCATATGATTTGATGATGTTTTTTAGAAGTTAGGTTGAAGGTGGATGGCCAAAGAGAGTGAAATTGGGTGTAGGTGTGACAGGATAGACTCACCATTGTAATAGGATTGATTAACTGGACGGATGAATCAATGTTGTGGGCGATCCAAAAAACCTGTTCTCACGATATTCTTATGAGACATCTTACCGGCACAATTTATTGTTCCGGAAAGCAAAAATCAAATTCGATGGCTTCATATGGCTTCTTGAAGCAGTTAAACACGAAAGATGAGATAGATGATGTTATATTGAATGTGGAGGATAAATTGGTTGTCTTGAGGTTTGGAGAATCGACAGATATGACCTGTATGAGATTGGATGAGACGGTAAACGGAGGAGATCATTATAGCGGCTGATGATAATTCAGTTGAGAAAGGCAGAGCCTGAACTCGCAAAGATGGCACAGATTTTTACTGTTGAGGCGGTGAATGTTCCTGAATACACAGAGTATTTTGATATCACACTCATACCGGCGACTGTTTTCTTTTTCAATACTTACCATATGAAGTGTGACTATGGGTAAGAGCTTCCCTTTTTCATTTTAACAATGGAGACAGAACCCCAGACAATACAAAATGGATTGGGGCCTTCACAACGAAACAGGATTTCATCGATCTTGTAGAGACATTTTTCAGGGCTGCCATGAAAGGTTATCATCCCAATTGAATGAGACAAAAATATTTAGTTCTTCAGGGAAATCAATGATCACAAGCCCAATTACAGATCCAACACATGTACCCAAGTATGAGCTTATTTATATGGACATATGATCTCTATCGGAACGAAAGAACGAAGATGGACCTCCACTTTGCCAATAATCAAAGGTCCAAGTTTGGATGAGACGAGGCTGCATCATGTCCTAAAGATGATTAGGAATGAAAATAAAAGATATAAGTTTATAAATTAACTTTGACTTTGCTGTAGCAGAGCTTGAATTTCCAGGCTGTACAGACCTCATCCTTCACCACTATTGTCCTGATGTGGACATCATCAGGGGATCTGCGGTCAATAACTCAGTGCTGAATTCGTGCTGGAGTGGGTGACTTTAGGAGATGAGCAGGGTCATCAAATTTGTAAACCAAATCTCAAATATATTTTTTAACACTATAGATGTACAACGACGAATCATCATGAACGTGGACCTTATTTTTCAAGGAAAAGTTGTCATCATTTTTTGTGTTTCGAGGCGACACTTCTGATCTGACGTTCTACAACCGCAAAGAACGAAGGAACATCTCGAGAACATACGCGACCTTACGGTCCCGCCAGCTGGCGCGGTTACAGATCCTGTGCATTGAAAACCACAATTGACATCAGAATGGAGCGACACTCTTTCGATCGACCACGCCAGCTCTTCAGAGCTGCGAGTGACCAAAGAGCCACTAATTCATTCAGGGATGGTGTCGAAAAGGTTTTTGATCTCCATTCTGGGTTGAACTCATCATATTCCAGATTGGACAATGGTTCACTTCGTCGATGACAATCCCAGAGAGACCCGCCACAATAAGTAAATTTTCACAAAAGTTGATGATCTGAAAGACAATAGCTAATGTGATGTCCTGTCCCACGCTTGGTATCCCACTTCTGGCGACTTCCCCAGAATATAATTTAAACGGTAACTTTCGCTACTTTTGTTACTCCGTTTTGTACATCTATTGGCAAACCAATTCTAAAGAGGTTCTTAATGGCAGATGTAAATTCGACAATATTTGTCTCAATGTAAGCAGAAAATTCACTCTCAAGAGGTCATCCCGTTGAACACAGACGTGCGAGGTGAATTCTAGTTCTATTTTTAGATTCTTTTTCTTCGAAATTCACCAAAAATAAGATACAAATAAAATCTAAATATAGAGGTCTTTCTCGGGTGAAATCAAAGAGCCTCTCACACCAGAGGCCGCCCGCAGGTTGAGCTTTTCGGGGGACGAGAGCGACAATTCCTCGGTATCCTCTTCAGAATCAGCACACGATTATGGTTCTGAGGACGATATGGATAGAGATGTGCCTCTCGAGGAATTATTGAGGTGTGTCTCGTTGTAGATGAGATCTTTCGCGGAAATAAATCTGGTGGAGTTTGAGGAGCAGTGCGGCAGAGCCGCAATTCAAAGATAAGAAGGATTATCTTTAGACAATTGAGGTGTCTCGTTGTAGAAGAGTTATGCTTATTCTTGACAGCGGCAGAGCCGCAGCACAAAAATGTATCTGGGATTGTCTGATTGTAGATTGTGATTTACTTTTTCAAAAAGGTTCCTGTGGTGCTCGCGAATTTTTTTCGGTTAGCTTGACCGTTATAACATTCAAATTTTGAACAGACACGAATGGCGGGAGATGAAAGTGACATCCATGACTTCAAAGTGTAGAATTTGTACAAAGAACATGATCTTCTCTACAATCGAAGCGCGCTGCGTGCGTTGCTCCGTCTCGGTAAGTCTCGTTGTAGATAGAAGATTCCAAGAAAATTCAGAGCCATCCGAGCTGTGCCAGATCGCCAAAAATACTCTCGAAAAATCCCGCCTTTTTGTGCAACCCCCCGTTCCTGGAACTGATACACGGTGTATCCAAGGTGACAAATCCTTCATTTAATGATTTTAATTTTATTGCGGCTTCTCATGCACTGAATACGCCTGAAATTTCGCTGAAAATTACAAGGAGGGAAGGCCGTTAATCGTGTTTGTGAATCCGAAGAGTGGAGGACAGAGAGGTCATTATATTTATAAAAAATTGACACAATTACTGGGAAGGAGACAGGTGTTTGACTTGTCAAAATCACAACCCATACAAGGGTGGGCTTTATGAATTTCGTAGAAATTTCAGTTGAATATACTGACAGATTCGCAGATTGAGGAAATACGCGAATGTCTCGAATCTGCGAATATTAGTGGCGGGAGGGGATGGGACAGTGGGGTGGGTCCTGTGTGATATCGACCAAATAAAATGGAAGAGGCCACCCATGGTAACATCATGACGTCACGTGTCACAATGACATCTTGACAGGTGTCAATACTTCCCCTGGGAACCGGAAACGATCTGGCGAGATCTCTGGGATGGGGTGGGGGTTATGCGGGGGAGGACGTGATATCTCTATTATGCAATGTACAGAACTCACAGCGTATGAGGGTCGACAGGTGTGTTTTATTGTAATACGACTCGTACTTCTCAAAATGATGGGAAGAATTTCATTCATCTGCAGAATGTCAATCTCGACAGTTGTTCGAAATCCTCTGAGTTTTCTCGGAATTTTTCTGAAGGATTGTAGATGGAGGGTCAGATTGGTGGATGCTGACGACGAAGAACAAAAATTAATGACGAATTATTTAAGTATAGGAAGTGACGCGAGCATCGCGTTAGATTTCCATAGAAAACGCAACGAAAACCCAGAGCTTTTCACCAGCCAGGTGAGACATCATATCATGTCATCTCGTATGATTTCTGACTCGTTGTAGACGGTGAATAAAATGTGGTACGCATTTTATGGTACTCAATTGGCTTTTGCGAAGGAGCCTAAATTAAATCATTGGATTGACCTTGTGGTAAGTTGTTTTCAATGTTTATTTGTTGCGGCCTGCTGAAGCCTCCATAACGCAGCATTTGCGTAATTTGTCGTGGTTGGATTCAGATTCTCCATCCTGACATGTGTCAGATTGTGACACATGTCACATATCATCCATTTAATTTTTTTTACAGAGTGTACAATATAAATTTATCTTGTGATTTCGTTTTTGATCCCAGAAAATTTGAAATTTCCAGCAATTTTCACTGAAATTTCCAACAATTTTCATTGAAATTTCAGGTCGATGGGGAGATCGTGACTCTACCAGACAGCATAACGGGCGTGATCATTTTAAATTTGAATTCTTATGCTGGCGGGAACGACCTCTGGGGAGATGTCACAGGAACGGAGGTGAGATATCTGAATCACGTACATCTACAACGATGTTTGACGAGTTGTAGTTTGGAAAACAACTGATCAACGATGGATTGATCGAGGTCGTTGGCGTCAAAGGTGCAGCCGAGATGGTAAGTAATTCGAAAATTCCAAAAGATCGGAAAATTCCTAGAAAATTCCTAGAAAATAAATCGAATTTTTTTTGATTTTTCAGGGCACTTTGACGAGCGGTTTGGCAAAGCCGATGAAGATCGCGCAAGGAAGTCACATCGCGATATTATTTCAACCGCAGAGGGAGTCAGAGGAGCCTTGCCTGCTCGCGGTACAGGTGAGAAATTTCGATGAAATTTCTCGGTTTGTCGACAAGCTGATGTACAAAGGTCGACGGAGAGCCATTTGTAAAGAAGAGTCCTTGTACTATCGAGATCAATTTTAATAACAAAGTTCCAATGCTGAGGAACGCGGTCAATTGGACGCCGTCCGGAATCCTATCACCATGAAAACTGGAAGAAATTTCACCAATGATGACATGACATCTCCATGACGACGGTACAGAGGCGAAGATAGAATGTTGTAGATAGAATGATTTTTGATGAGATTTTCCCGCGAGCAAATATTTATTTGTCTACTGTCATCGCCGAGTGGAGTTTTCTCTGGTGTTCTAAGCAACTGCTCATAACTGGTTTGCATGGTATAGAGAGAGGGCGTGTTGGTAATTAGAGACGTTAAGAACGGCGTGATTCTTTGTCAGCTCTTCCATGATCAAGTTGTGTAGATCTTCTCCATCCACAATACCGGCGGACATGGCCAGATCTAGCAGCTGTCAAAGTGTCAGAATGACACTTGGTGTCAATGTGTCACCTCTGTATCTGTTCTGGGCTTGTTCCAGTCCTCTTCGTAGCCTCCTTTACCTTGATCAAACACTGATGTCTTGGAGTAATGATCCGCCCTCTACAACCAGTCAGTTTCATCTTATCTAATTTACAACGAGACATACCGATTTTGGAGCATTATTTTTTTTCGTGAAAGCCCCCGAGTTGGGCGATTTTATTGTGGAAATTCCAAACGCTGTTCCATCAGATCTCGCGCCATCTGCAAAATGAACAATGATAATTTTATTTTTTCACTCACTAATGGTATTAGAGAGACCGGGCTTGATGCACTTGCCAATCTCATCATCAGCCGAAACGTGTTGGTCATAACCACCCATCGATATATCTGTTGCATTGTCGAAAAATCGTGTCTTTCGCCCATATATCACGTCTGGGCCGTGTTGCTCCGCGATATCTTTGCTCCTGTGAATCATCAATGAAATTTCTTGGAATTCTCAGCTGACCCTTTAAGACTTTGAAGGTATCTCTTTCTCTCTTCGTCTGCCTCTTCATCTACAGAAATTAATTGTGATGTTTTGCGTGATTTTTATTATTATTGTTGCAGTGACTGATAGTAAAGAAGATATAATCTCCTCATCTATAATAAATATAACTACGAAGAAAAACAAATTTCCCACCCATATACCAATCCATAGCAGTGTGCACACCAATTCTCTCTGGATTAGATGTCTTCCCGAAGCTGTGTGTGTTGGGGTTCAGACCTGTGGACTCCCAGTCATAATACAGTTTCCGCTGCTCTCCAGGTTCTTGTGTGCGGTGGTACCTCTTGCTTCTCTCTATGACTTCTTGTGTCACCGGTTTTTCTTCAAAATTCAAGGCTACATCTACACCTAGTAGGGGTGAATACAATACAATACAATATATATGAAACGTTGGGAATATATGCATTATTTTGAAACTGAAAATATCTGTACACTGACTCTTGCGAATACGGTGCAATTTTGTGACGCAAAACATGTGTCGAATGATTACCGTCTCCAAAATTTGTGGTGATTCCAAAAGTAGCCTGTGGATTAGGGGGTGCATTAAGTGGATTTTTCTTCGATCTACCAATGGGCGATCTGTTGTATACTTCCTCTTTCCGTGAGATGTCCTCTTGCAATAATTTATTCGCTTTTGGGTACATTGTTTGATCCAACTTTTTCAGTCAGCACATACAATCAATCACACCGCGATTCTGCAATCACTATCGAGAACTCACTCCTTCTGAATATTTGATTCGATTCCCGTATGTCGCATCTGCTCTAGGTGGATCATCCGCCCTTCCTGGATGTATTGTGGCTTTGCCTGGTGACGCAGGTCTAAATTTTTGAACATGAGGTGGTGTAGGAGGTTTTTTATCATCGTATTTTAGAAGGCCAACGTCCGGCTGGTGATGTCAAGATCAATGATCGTAGCGACAATACTCACCAGTTTATTTAGACTTGGCAATTTCAACACCTTCTTTTCCTTCATGATGAGGTTTGGCCTCCACTTCGCCGAAAACTGTCTTCGATCTATTTATAGAATTATATTGTCACACCGTGCCATACTCATCTACAACGCAAAATAAGTGTTTTTCTTTCTCTGGAAATCTTTGGAAAAAGAGCTGCCACCGAAGAATCTTCCACACTGTCCTCCAGGAACCCTACTTCCATATAATATCTGACATTATCCACAACGTCACCTAACTTGTGTCTTCCAAATGCTGGAGTCTGGGTGAAACATTTCGGGAGTCTGCATCCATAATCAACGCACTTCTGTACTCAATATCAACAAACGACATGAAAACCAACGTCCTCTTTGGCCTCGCAATAGCGGTATGCCTCGCTTCCGCACAAGTCACCGACAAGATCCCCCATGTTTCCACCGAGCAATTTACCGAGAAATTCGAGGACTTTTCCGAGACTTTTAGCGGAATTTACAAGGCCGAAACTGTCGGCACAGTCTTCGACAACGAGTTCTACAACTACATTATGGGCCAGTTTGCGGACTCCAGCTTGGGCGGCATCAATGACATCAGCGTCTTAAAGAACATAGTCGGTGGCGAGAAGAACCGCTTCGATATTCTCAACGGATTTTTCGGTGAAATTTCCTCGTTGTAGACGAAGATACATTTATTGACTTTCAGAAGGTGATGCGGCTGGAATGGGGAAGAGAGACTTTAATAACAAGATCGACATCGTCAACAACATTTTCAACTCCAAGATGACCAACCTTGATATCTTAGAAGGAATTCTGGGTGAGTAGAAGCCTCCTCTGTACACAAATTGACATAGTACAAGCTCGTGATTCCACCTTCAAGAGATCTGGAGACGCTTCCGCTGGACTCATCAATGACATCAGTGTCTTAAAGAACCTCATTGGGGGAGAGAAGAACCGATTCGACATCGTCAACATCTTCTCCGGCAAGGGAGCAGGTGCTCATTTACGACGTAAAAAAGATGACACATCCCAGGTGCCTCTAAAAGAGACTTTTTCGAAGATGCCGACATCATCTCCAACCTCGTCAACGATGACACCTTCAACTTCAATGTCCTACGTGCAATGAGAAGCAACGATGACTTCAGCGCTGGACTCATCAACAACCTCAGCATCTTAAAGAACATCATCGGTGGCGAGAAGAACCGCTTTGACATTCTGAACGGATTTTTCGGCAAGGCCGCTGGTGCTAACTGATGTATAAAAGCAATAAATTCTACGGAATAAGTATAGTCCATCTACAATGACATCTTGACGAAATCTATGTACGCATTCAAAAGGACTCTTTATGTATCAAACTCGACGGCCAACGCGCAAGATGAGAGCCCCGCCTCCTCTATAGTTTGGTGCGTGTTGTCCAACAAAACTCTCGGATGTGTCGACGCGAGGTTCCATTCCCTGTCGATCAACATGGTCTTCAACTCGGGATCCCCCCTCGCCTGTACAATGTCGACATTTTGTCTCGTCGAGTTTACGTCACCTCGTTGTAGACAAACATTTTGATGACGTGTATGGGGTCCTTTTTGGAGAATTTCCTGGAAATTCGCGAGTTATTTGGTAGAATTATCCTGAAAGTTACGGAATCGGCACCCTTCGGCTCTTCCGAATATTTTTCTCTAAACTCACTGGCGAGCTGTTGTAGATTCAGAATAAATCAAGACAGTTATAACCCACATTCTCCCATCTTGATTCTCTTGACATGTGCACGGCAGCTTCCTCCTCTAAAGAATTTCAAAACATGTACAAAGAATCCCAAAGAGCTAGAAATGTGATTTTAACTGTATCTCAGGTCTTCTAATCTATTTCAAAATGACAAATCCCAAAGCTCATTTAGACATGACTCGGTCTGTTACACATGCACCATTATAAAATATATCTAAAGAGGTACCGGCTTCCTTTGCTTCTTCATCCTCCCTTTCTTGTCTTCTCATCTCATCTAAGATATCTTTATTCATCATCTCTGCGTATTCTATGTCTTGTATCTCCCTCTCGGTCAATTGTCTCGTTGTAGATGGTGGTTTCGTGATTGTAGATGATGGTTTTGTGATTGTAGACGAGCGTTTTACAGCTGTAGATGGACGTTGGGCATTGGGAGGTTTGAATACTAAAGATGACATCATCTTTTGAACTCTATAATCATGAGATCAATTTGAATGAGAGATTTAAATTTCAAATTTAATAAAAGAAACCATTTCACACGGTACACTGTGAAAACTTATTCATCACGGAAAGTCACCTCTCTGCCTCCTCTTGCATCAACATCTTTGCTACCCTCTCTTCATTAAGTCTTCTCGCGTCCACCTCAAGCTTTCTTTCTTCTATTCTGGCGGCTTCAGCCGCATCATTCAAACTCCTCTGTCTACAACGGTCAATCACCCCGATTTTCCCGCCCTCTCACAGATTCGAAATTCAAATCCAGAAGCACGAACAGAATTCGAAACCTGTTTTGGATGGCTGCGCGCTGCGCGTTCTGTCTATCTACAACGAGCCTGTCCATCCTTTTCTGTCTCCTCTGCTGTTGCAACTCCCTCTGTCTCTGTTGCTCGGCCTCTCTCTCCTTCTTAAGAACCTCCTCAGCTTCTGTCTGTTCTCGTTGTCTGTTCCGTTCAGATGATCCGATGGTTCCGGGATCGAACCAAACCGGCGACTCTTTTTTGAATCTGACTGACCTTCTTTCTATGGCTAATCTGTGGGATTCTTGTTGTTCTATGTCCCTCTTCTCCCTGTCCAATCTCTCCTTCTCTCTCCTCTCTCTTATCTATTATCTTCACCATCTACAACACCAAATATCCATCTACAACACCCAAATGTCCATCTACAACGCGTCTAAATATCGCGTCTACAACTCACCCTTCTCCTTCTCTCCCTCTCTTCATGCTCCTTTCTCTCTTGTTCTAATCTCTCTTGATGTACAGCGGACTCGTTGACCCTCTCTAGAACGTCGACACTCTTCACCCGGCGGGAGTCTGGGAAGTATCTCCGTTCAGGAGACTTGTACTGGGGTCGAGGGGGGGAGACTGGGGCGGGATCAATTCTTTGTGCCGATACCTCTTCGAGTGATCTCCTGATGGCCTCTGCCTCCGCGTCGACATAATTGTCAAATCTATAAAGTGTCGACATTTTCGATAGAATTTTAAATATAGAATTTACCCGTTGTAAGCATCCAGAGAACTATCTTGAGGCTCTACAACGCGTGGAGGAGACCTGTTGGCAGGTTGTAGAGAGGGCCTTCTGATTCCCGCCCGTATTTGACCTCTCAGCACTGCACTGGACGAGTTCAAACTTCGGTCATCTACAACCAGTTATTTTAAAGTAAATAAGTGTAATATTTCACCTGAGATGCTTTGCGAATTGCCGCGCTGGAGACGTCTTTGTTGTTCCTCATGTTCCTGATCTCAATTAATAATATTATTTTCGATTTTGTTTTGCAGAAAGATATTTCAATGTTCTTCAGATCGAAATGTACATTTGGTGAAGAAGAAGAGTGATCATCTACTTTGAGTGTTTCTCTCTGTATTCTGGCCATCAACTCTCTGGTTTCTCTTTCTTGGCTCCTTCTTCCCTCCTCTAAAGACATCATGATGGCCAGCTGTGTCTCGTCGATCTCATCATCTGAAACATTAGAAGTGTTGGTTTGATGAAGACAGACCGACCTGATTCTGAATCGATCAAACCGACTGTATTACTGGGTCTATTCTTTGTCCTCTGTTCCTGCATCTCTCTCTATCGATCTTCAGTTTTGATTGTTTGAGAAACATCAATACGTACCTGATATTCTTCTTCTTGTTTTTGAAGTTGTTCATTTTTCGACCACTCCAGCACTCGTCTGAATGATGTCACAAATGAGTGAAGTGACAACACACCTGAGTTCTTCTTCAGAATCGTAACCATCCAAGTCCATTTCTTGATCGGGCTGTTGTTGTCCTCTCACCCTTCCCAACTCTTGCTCGAGTGCTTCAAAATGTGCTTTAGCTCTCTGCATTTCTCTTTGTAGCTGTTGTATCCTCTCATCATCTGCCATGATTGATGGCCCAAATGGTTCGGCACTTGCCTGAATTTTCTGGAGCAAAGGTGAATTATTTTACTACACTTTCCGACAAGCTCAAGCATGCACCATCATCAGAAGACAGAAATATATTTTTAGATCTCTTTATCACCTCTTTTGTTTCCATTCTTATAGACGAATAATTCGATGAATATCCAGATATATTTTCATAGATGATTTCGATCTTTTTCAGACACAAATGATATAGTTATCTCTTGCAACCACATCCACCCGAGATATGATCCTCTTAAAACATGACGTGCGCGTGTCCTAAGACGTTTGTAGACGTTTTGGTTACGTAGAGTTCGGTTGGGTTTTTCTTAAGGATGTCGACGGTGATTTTGACGACCACTCAGAGCTTGTGGGGGAAGCATCAGAGCCAGCCGAGAGGGAGTTCCATTATAAGTGAAGAGGACAGCGCGACGAAAACTACACGACGCGTATCATCAACAACTAGACATATTTTGGACTCGGACTGGCTCAACATCATACACCCTTGACGGTGTCAATACGCACAGCTCTCTTCTGTAACGCTAGAAAACCCACTATCTTACACTCTTACTCCTCATAATGTTCGTTAAGAATGGCAGCAGGAGGGTATTTCTAGACATCAGCACGGACTCCACTATACACAGACTCAAACACCTCCGAAGATAGATATTGATGAAGTCAGGTGAATCTGCCCAACAACTATAGTCTTGTCTACAAGGGTATTGTTTTGAATGACTCTCAAACGGTTCTCGATTACGGCATCGAGGAGAGATCTTCTGTATATATTGTCACACAGATCGTGATGGTATGTCTTTGACCTCATTTTCAAGTCCCTCAGTCTTTCTAGGAAGTAGAGAACCTGAGTGGAGAGCGAGTCAAGATGAAAATAAACGATAATCGCATAACGGGCGAGGTCGTAGAAAGGCTTGTAGAACAGAGAAGAGCCTCCAAGTTACACAAAAAACGAAAAAGTCCCTCATCTACAACGTCGACACCAGACTCCACGGACGATGAGGACACCCCCAAAATTTCCAGGAAAAAGGCCAGGGATGTCGACGTCGACCACGTCCTCGACCCCGTAGAGGACGCCTCTAACCTCATCACCAACGATGAGACCGTATTAGACATCAAAGATTTAGAACTCGCTCAATCGAGATGCCACAAATGCACCAAGAAGATCGGCCTTACCGGCATCAAATGCAGATGCGAGGAGCACTTTTGCAGCGCACATCGGTACCCCGAGGAACACTTGTGTCCCTTCGACTATAGAACAAAGGCGAGAGAGGAACTCACAAAGGCGAACCCGAGGGTCGTGTCAGCGAAGGTCTTACCGATATCTAAATAAAGAGGACGGCAAGACGTTTTGTCATTGAAAAGAATCGACAATTTTCAGCGGGTTGTTGGTTTCTTGTGGAAAAGACGTAGACATGTCAAACGTGTCAAACTGAGAGCAGGACAGCAGTCACCGTGAATTCTAAATCCATCACACAAAAGAAGATGAGAAATCATCAAGTTTATCCCCTGGCGGACAAGAACGGCTTGATCTTCTCTTTCAGCCTTCTGTTGGGCAGGAGGTCTGCAGTCAGGAGCTCCTCTTCCAAGGGAGAGTACAGACCTCCACTGTTGATGTAGTTGGTGATGGCCGCCTTCTCATAAGTGTGGCCGTCAGAGGCGATGACTGGCTCAGTCATCAATCTGTCCGACAGTGGGCAGATCATCTCCTTTGGGATCATCTTGTATCTTCCTGGCAATCTCTCAACAGCCGCCAAAATATCTTCTTGTGCTTCACAGCTATCTACTCCAATCTTGTCCATGAAGTTTGTCACAATCAACTGGACGATACCCACTCCATCGATCTACAAGTACTTTAATAAGATTGATGCGAGCATTGCATTACCTCTTCTCTCTTGAAAGCTTCTATTGCGTTCGCTCCCTTCGGAAGTGATTGCAACCAGTTTGTCACATCTTCAACCGTCCAATACTCCTCTTCTACTTCCCCATCCATCTTGGAGCTGTTCCTGCGACATGTCATCCCAGTTAATCTTCGTGAAAGTATTGATGCAATATTGGGAGCAAAGAGGAGCGCCTACTTTCTCCTGAAAAAAGCTATCTTGAGTGCGTCCGTCAGAGGCACTCCGCTATCCAGCATCTGCTGGTGTTCCCATCCCATCAGATAGTTGCAGGTCATCCCTTTCCTCTGGGCACTGTCACGGTCAGGGTGCATTTCATTCTTCGACATCTCACATTTGTAGAGTCACGGTTGAACACCCCAATTCCTTCAGCATGGAGATAATCTGGATGGGCTTCAGAAAATCAACTTGAGAGATTTGTGCCTGACCTGCTCGATCTGTAAGGACTTGCCCTTGATGAGGTCATTGACATTCTGCTTGTGGACATCAAGTTTTTTCTGCAGCTTTTCTTGAGTCAATTTCAGATCGGAGATATCGACGTTGAGCTGTGCCGCAGTCAATGCTTTCTCATCCTCTTCTTGGGCTCCCTCCTCCAAATCCTTCTGAATCAGCAGACACTTTTCTTCTACTTGGTCAATGGTTCGCTCGTGCTCTTCAATTGTTTTCTTGAGGCGATCTATCTTGATTCTGCAATCTGCGATCTGAAAGCTGTCAGCCCCTTGTTCTTGCTGTTTTTGGTGATCTGTGGCTTTGCCGCAAACACCAGTAATTGGCACCACTTGGCTTACCACTTTTCGGTTCTTGTGATGAGAGAGATGAGAGTCCATGTTTCTTCCAATAATGCTCCGGAGGGCCTCATCTGTCATCTTTTGCTGTGATTCCACATCGGACATCAGTTTCTGAATGCGCTTCAACTCTTGGCCGGTCGTGTTGCAAGTGCGGTCAGGGGAAATAGGATCGGATGACCTGTCAAAAGTGTTACTGGGACATCAATGATGATGCGCCTCACACTTTCGCGACTTGTTCACTGACGCGCGCAATGACGGCCTTGTTCTTCATCATTTCATGTACAGCTCCACGTCTGAGACCTCGCAATAATTGGATGCAGAAGTGAATGACATTCTGGGGGCTGTCCTGCTCTGGCAGCAGCAGGGCGAATGCCAAGAGACCGATGTCACTTTGCACCTCTTCGGATGCTCTATCGAAGAGCTCACGGATGAAGGTGAAGGTGTACTTGGGAGACGCGAAGGCCTCGGGTCTCTCGATGACTAGCACGAAGATGTTGGTCAACATGGAGGAAGTTGTTCTGATCTCCCCGCGTGTCGTGTTCAAATGCTGCCTATCGATCGGAATTGCTTTCTCCAAACATTTGGAAAGCTCTTGGGGAAGGCGTTGAACAGCGTGTTCTTCAGCATTCAGACCAGTCGTGGTTTCAACTTGGCTGTTTCTGGCAGGAGATGGGGTCATGATGGTTGTTGGTGTTGTTTTGTGTCTTTGAAATATCCAAAGGAAAACCTCTGTGACCAATTTTTTGAGCGGAATTTTTTGGTCTAAAATATCTCCGAACTACAACTCGAATTTAAATAATTTTATGTCGGAGGAAAACTCGTCAAGACGGTTTCTTTGCCCAAAACTGTTTCAAGAGCTGTGATCCAGGCTTCAAGCTCTATAGAGGTCCCCGCGTCAATATACATCTCTTTCCGATGCGGCACTTTGATCATGAACACATTCTTTGATGATCCGAGCTTGTCCGTGACCTCCGCCTTCTCGATGTGGATGTTGGCGCGGTCCTCTTGCAAGTTCAAATGTCCCAGCGGGATTTTCCCGGAATGTTGTGAGTGGTAGTAGGTTAGACCGACCGGATTCAAGATGAAGAAACGGGATTTCCAGTTCCGCCGGAGCCCGCTCCGCTAGAAAAAAAATCAGATTTTTTCGAATGTTTTGGAATGATTTTCCTGCTGCATCATATTTTTTGGCAGAATTTTTCACTGTTTTGTGAATGTTTTTAGTGTTGCGGCTGTGCCGCACTGTAAACTTCTACGGCTGTGCCGCACTGTAAACTTCTACGGCTGTGCCGCACTGTAAGCCTCTGCTGCGGCTGTGCCGCACTGTAAAATTATACTGCGGCTGTGCCGTACTGTGTAGTAGGTTAGACCGACCGGATTCAAGATGAAGAAACGGGATTTCCAGTTCCGCCGGAGCCCGCTCCGCTAGAAAAAAATTCAGATTCTTTCGAATGTTTTGGAATGATTTTCCTGCTGCATCATATTTTTGGCAGAATTTTTCACTGTTTTGTGAATGTTTTTAGTGTTGCGGCTGTGCCGCACTGTAAGCCTCTGCTGCGGCTGTGCCGCACTGTAAAATTATACTGCGGCTGTGCCGTACTGTAAATTTCTACTGCAGTTGTACCGTATTGTAAGCTTCTACTGCGGCTGTGCCGCACTGTAAAATTGTGCTGCGGCTGTGCCGCACTGGAAAATTGTGCTGCGGCTGTGCCGCACTGTAAGCTTCTACTGCGGCTCTGCCGCAGTACCAATCTATGCAGCTCTGCCGCAGTACCAATCATATACAGCTCTGCCGCAGTACCAAACTTTGCAGCTCTTTTTCCGCAATACAAAGTGATGTGAATTTTACCTTGAGGAGATAGCCTTGCTTCACGATGTCCGGGTCATCAACGCTTGTGATGGTCACAGAGCTCAACTTGATGGATTCCTGCGCGTCAGATACTGTCGTGACCTGTCGAATCTGTCAGAATGACACTTTGACGTGAAATTTCTCTCACCTTGTCTTCGATGATCATGATGCGGGATCGTGGGATGAGGCCTTGCTCTCCCAAGTTATTTTCCACCCTTGTCCATGTACATCCCTCTGCAACGTTGTCGACAGAGATGACTTTCACCTGAAATTTCTGTGAGTTTTCTGGGGTGTTATGTACACACCTCTTCTC
>MZNV01002218.1:0-23292 GCA_002081555.1 Protostelium mycophagum | reverse complement strand
GTACACAGTGTCTAGAAGTGTGTTGAAATCAGATTGATTCACTATGGTATTATTCTGATGATATTTAATCTACATTTATACCATTTGTGTCGGTTACAACTCACCTCGATCACAAACATGAACCCCGCAGTGATGAAAATGAGTGCCAAGATGAAGATACCTGTTGACACGATCTGCAAGAATAAAGCGGTGCACCACTTGGCGATGAATGGTCTGTAGAAATCAAAGAGGTAATAGAACCTCGCAGCTCTGAGATAGATCACTCCATAGTAATAGAAATTGATGAATGGGGCGACGATGCCCACAAAGCAGGTGGAGATGTCTATAAAAAATTCAAAGTTGAAGAAGCGCTGCCTGGGGATGGTCATTTGAAATGTACAGAGGGGAGACTCACGATCTCTGGACAGTAAGAAGTAAGACCCAGAGATGAAAGAGGTAGATGATGGAAACTGCGAATTCGATCCATAGAATCCAAGGTTGTTGAAAAATGCCAACGAAATCTTGAACATTGTAATTGGGATCGCCTTGTTTTGGTGATATGTTACTGACAGCAACAGTCATATATATGAAAATGCCACAAGATAGAACGCTGAGAAATAAGTCTAAGGTTTGCTGCAAGTATTAGTACGTTTAATGTAATCTCTTCAACAACTTACCACAGCGATGTGAGGAGCTGGTCTATAATTCGAGAAGATTTTACCATAGAGAATAACCCCACGATGTGACCATATCGTATTTCGAAAGCTTGATCATCATTAACTCTAGTGTTGGTATAGACGAATTATATGCTCACATTCGTCGAAGAATCCATCTTAGCCCATCATACAACAGCGGAATGATGATCTGAGCCCCATAACAGGCCAACAGATAATAAATGAGAGTGACAGGATTCTGTCCATCCCCAAATATGGCGACATAAACCATGTGGCTTCGTGCTTGTGATCGTGTGATTCGTTCATGTCTTTCAACGGTTTTCTTGGTTTCGGGGCTTGGGACAACTGCCAGAGATATTGTCGGGGAGGCTGAATCTACACCGAAATCTCACCACAGTGACCGTAACCACCGTGGGGATTTCAAACCCTCTTCTGGTACCAGTCACATGAGGGTCAAGATGTTTAAAGAGCCAAGTTTATGTACAATGGAAAAATTTATGCCCCGACTTCAAGGTTTGGATGGCGAGTCATGAGGTCCCGGTCTTGCAATATCTTTCGTGATGGTGATCATATTCTTGTACTCTTCATACGGGCCTGGCCAGCAAAGATATCCTCTTGCATAAAACGGTTTAGGACCTGGCTTCTTCATAATGAGATGTTCATGACGAATCGATGAGGAACAATTCCCTTTTCCGACTTTGAGCCTGGAGATTTCAGCTGCTACTTCATATCTGTCACACTTTTCATTTGACATTTCAAAACGGGTTCTACACGAGATTTCTAATCAATAGAATACACAGAGAACAAGTTGTCGGTCGTTGGGCCTTCATTCTCGCACGAACCGCGAGCTTAGCACACCGCTTTGCCTCTATACTTTACGACTTCACGCACGATCATCAAAAATGAATACACCAAATCCCTGCCCAAGAGGAGTCGGTTTCCCCGAGCTCCTTCATCTCACTGTTCCTAACAACATGGACTTCGTACAAGCCATGGGAGTTTTCTGGTCTATGCTCCCTGTCGCACTCATGGTTTTCTTCTTCTTTGTTTTCGGTAAGCCTTTTCATTTGTGCCCTATTCTTTTTGTGATCGATTCTGATCTTCGCAGTCTTCACCAGAAGACTTCAATTCATCATCTTATTCTCTCTTGGATGTCTCGCCTCTGCCGTTAATCAATTCATTCTTAAGCCCATGAAGGAGGAAGCACGACCTGCTGAGAGCTGTCTTACTGACACCGATGGTTTCCCCTCAGGGTACGTTATCTGTCACCTATCTCGACATTGTTTGACTTGCACAGACACTCTGTCAATGCCATGGGTGTCTGGGCTTTCATCTTCTTGCAAGAGGCCTTCAACTACCGCGCTTCCGTCTTCCGCAGAGTCACCCTTTGCCTCATCTACACCGCCGTCTTCGTTCTGAACGGACCCGCCCGTAATGTCGTGAAGGACCACACCTGGACACAAATCGGTGTTGGTATGGGCGCCGGAGCCATCTGGGGTACTCTCGTTTGGCTCTTCTTCCGCTTCGTATTCCAGAGATGGCTCTTGGAGAAGCTCATGGCCACCCGCTTTGCCGCCAAGCTCGGCCTCAGAAACGACCTCGACCCCGACTACAGACACTCCAAGTACCATGGCTCTCTCGTCGGTGCTAAGCCCGAATTGAGATTCAACGAGACACAGAGCCTTCTCTCTAATGGCTTCCTCAACTCCAAAAGACGTAACCAAGTTGGTAAGTATCCCCACTCTACGTGTCGTAAACAAGTCTCACTCAATTACAGTCATGTTGCACGCCCTCTCTGCAGTAGTACAGATCATCTTAGGACTATTGGCTTTGCCTCTTGCATTCCGCAACGAAGGATGCAGCAAGGTACTTCCCGGTCTTCTCATCTCCATCGGTTCTTTCACCATCGGTATCGGTGCTTGCCAAGCTTTGGTTGGTGCCCTCGTGTACAGAAAGCTTTCCGACAGAGAGTGAGTTTTTCCGTTGTAGATGTGATCCAGAAAACTAATTTTTTTAGATGGTTCCCTCTTCTTTTGAAGTCTGCCATGATGTTGGCTGGAACTCTGTTCTTCCAAGGAATCTTCTACGAGTACCTCATCGTTGACTCCTCTCGCAAAGAGGGATGCAACACAAACGGGTTGGACAGAGCGAGCATCTACGCTATTGTATGGGCCATCGCCGAATTCATTATGGTCATCTTCTGGTTGGTTCTGTGCAAGGTCTACCGTATCCGCACTCTCTACTCCAACAAAATGGCTCTTCCCGTCGAGTACTACGCTACAACCAACCCTAACGCTGGATACGCTTCCATATAAATAAACGCATCGAACTGAAAGCGATATCATTCTTCTCGACAATGTACACACCCAAAACGTGAATACATTCTTTTTATTTCTGGTGATCAAATAAATATTTACCACAGCAAGTTGCCGTGTCTCCCGCTTCTGTTCATCTTCTTCGCAGGGCTCTCGATATCTACGATGATGTTAATTACTCAAAGAATATTTTTATTTCACCTGAAGAATTTCTCGCGGAAATATCAAGATAATTCTTCGCTCTCTCCGCCAATTTTGATCTTGAACCTTCTCTTCCTGAGAGATCATGAAAATCTCCTTCTTTGTGTTTAGAAACATCCAACTGATCGCGCAACATCTGGAACTGTTTGTCGCGTTCTTCCATCTGTTTTGATTAGTTTGATGTGATGAATGTACACAATTTTACTTGTTTGCGAAGGTCCTCTAATGAATTTTGAGATTGTACCAGTTGTGAAGCCAAAACATCCATCTGCCTTTCCTTCTTCCTACCCTCCGCAGACTCCAAATTCCTGGATCTGAACGAGTCAATATAGCTCTCTATAAAGTAGCTCACATCTTAGGCTGAGTTGGTGATGGGCTGTTGAACATCTCGGGTTTGCTGTTTCCTTTTGAATGTATGACATCATTGAGATGTCTCAATTGATGATTGAGTGTGACCCCCGGGTCTGGGCTGGTTTGACCTGGAGTCACCGGAGAAACCGGCCAGGCTTCATGCCGATTCTGAGAAAATTCTCTGGCTCTATCGACAGATTGTATCTTATCAATCTGTCGTGTCTCCTTCAAACTTTTGACCTAGTAATTCTCAGTCCAGTTGATTCGATCATCATCTACTTTATAGCAAAGGATGAATGTACTTACCTGCTCAATCAAAAATCGCGTCTGGGCATCCTTCTCTTTGACCATAGATTGTAAGTCCGCCACAGTGTTGAAATCCTGCCTTGCCATTCTCAGGTCTTCGATCTTTCCGCTCAATTCATTATGGATTCTACAAAGTCAATCTCGAGCAACCGAAAATAAATTATTCACTTTTGGAAAATTTGCAACAGCTCCTGAATTTGTAGAGCAAATTTCGTATCTCCGGCCGCGGCTTGCTTGGCAATTTTCACTTGCTCCACGAGCAATCTCACTTCCATATTATGTTCTTGGTCTCTATCTAGAATCTCTTGCATTGTCCTCGCTAGTCGACGACTGAGTCTCTCCTCTTTGGCGAGATAAACCTTTTGCAGGTTTTGGAGGTCAGAGGCATGAGACTTTGCGGCAGTTTGTATCTTCTGCTTAAGTTCAATTAACTGTTGTAGATGGTCGGAAGACTGTGGGGTTGCTGTACAATTTCAATCTCTGACAGTGAAAAAAAATTAAAATGTACTCTGTGATTTGTGCTGGGAGATCGACTGTGACAATTTCTGGTTCTCATGTTTCAACTTGAGCAGTTGCGCTTCGGCGGCATCCCATTCCTCCTTTGTATTGACAGTGAGGTCTTTATGCTTTCCGTGAATCTCGCGGCACTTCTTTGCCTGCTCAATCAACGCACCGAACTCTGCTATCTAAAAAATATTCACACCAAATACGAGTGATTGTGTAATTACCTCAGCACTCAACATCCTCTTCTGAGCTGAAAGATGCGCGATGCGATCTATCAATTGTTGCCTCTCTGTTGTGTAAGTCGATCTCTCTTCTTCTCCCACTGCGCCCATTGCTGGAGTTTCTCGTGCCTCTGGTCCTCGCACTTGTTCATAAAGTGCTTTCATTCTGCGTTCGATCTGATTTATGCGAACCATAGAGCCTGCGAAAAGCAAGGCGTCGTCTTCGGGCTCTAAAGGCCGCTCCTTCAATGCACCAAGATCTCTCTGGACTTGGGCGACCTGGTATATCAGAGGGATGTAACAAAAGTATTCCTTCATACTTGCTGTATCATCTGAACTACGAGAGCTCTGGATTCTTGAATATAAGAAGCTGCACGTTGTCGCTCTTGTTCTAGCTCTTTGCGCAGAGTATCAACTCGCTGTTGTTGTCCCTAGATAACTCAGAAAAGACGGCTGTACAACGCAAACCTTGTCCATCTCTTCATCATCATGCTTTTTTTTGCTCCCATTTTTCTCATTGTGGCCAAGCTCTTCCCGGAGATGTTGGTTCTTCAAGGTGAGCACAGCTGACTCATCCTTTAATTGTTGTATTGTCTTCGCCAGGCCATCCCGCTGGTTGTTAAGTGTTGAGATTTGATTTTTGGATTTGACGAGCTCTTCGTTTATGAAGTTCATCTGCTCTTGCAATTGTTTCTTGTATTTGGTTTCCAGTTCTCCTACAAGAATTTAGATCATAGCAAAATTATATGTCTCTGATCTTTCAGAACAACTCATCCTGCTGGATCCTGGAAACGGAGCTGAAAAACAAACAATTTTGATTGTAGTGAAGAACCACTTACGCATCCTCTCAATAGATTCTGACATCTTCTCCTGCTCTCTCTCTACGCTCTGTGAGGTCTCCAACAATCTCTTCTTGCCTTCTTCCATCTTCACTTCAGCTTGATTCTTCTCTGCCTTCGCCGCTTGAACTTTCTGCAGAAGGTTGTGGTATTCCTCCAAGGCTAACTTCAATCTTTTTTGCATCTCGTTCAGCTTGTTCTCTGCCTCAGCTTGTGATTTCGCTGCAGTCTCCTCCAAATGTTTCATCATCCTTCTCTTCTTCTCTTTGTATGACTGGGAGTGTCAAGTGTTGTCAATATGGCATCTCTGTCACCTTGATATGTGCCGCTTGTTTCTGTAAGATGGTATTCGTTTGGTCTTCAACGTTCTGCATCTGCTCTTTCGATTCTTCCAACTTCTCCGAAATGTGCTCATATTCTGCCTTGATGTCGTCCAACGAACCGGTCTGCCTCTTTTTCTCTGCACAAAGCTCCTCTATACTGGCCTCAATGAATTCTCTCCTCGACAGCAAGTGGCTGTTCTCCTGCAAGACTGGTTGCGTCAGTTGAATCCGAACATAATGACTCCACCTCTCGTATCGGCTTCCAGTTTCTCTTGGTTGAGATGATCATAAATCTGTTCTAAATACTCGCTCATCTGTATGAGAGAACTACCAGACAGATCTCCTTCCGTTCGCAGCACTTGCAAATCGGATGAGATCTTATCGAAGGTGGCACCCATCAATTCTAAGCGGGATTTTAACAGCTGTATTGCTCCGTCCATGTCAACTTTGATTTTTGAATCGTGGCCAATCAACATTATTAATTCTCTGTTACCGTTAGCGTGTGAATGTGGCGGTGATACGTACCGTAATTGCGCATCCTGCCGTGAGTCCTGTTGCTTTTCGGCTTCTTGTAGTTTTTTTTTCAATGTCTCCACTTCTGCTTCGGTCTGTGATAATTTTTCTCTCAATTCTTCTGTCTCCTGACACTAGTCAATCAAACCATCTCGAATGTCACACTGACATCCTCCTCGGTTGTCAAAATGGGAGGTCGTCGCAGTTCTTCGATGAGAGCTTCCGCTTTGTTTAGAGCTTCTCTATCTTCTCTCTCCCTCTTTGTCATCTCGTTGATGACCCTGGACTGAGACTTTAAGGTCTGAACAATCATCAGAACATCCTCTGTCATGCACACATCACCTCTGAGCGTTCCGCGATGCGTTCTTCCAGCTCCACTATCTTTTTTTGGTACTCTTCTACGGCCATTGCCTCCCGTAGAATTTCAACTCTCTCTTTCTCTTGTGCCTCCGCCTGACAATGTCACTATGCTTTTCGACATAAAAAATATCTACTTGTTCATTCTGTTGCTTCAATGCGTCAAGCTCTTCGTACAAGTCGCGAGATATGATATCATTCTTCCGAAGAATCTCCTCCTTGCTCTCTACCTCTTCTTCTATCTCTTCGATTGCGGCATGTTGTTTGTAATACTTCTCGTGCAACCCGACCAATAATCTCTCAAGACTTACGATAAGACTGATTTGGGTATCTCGTTTATTTGTCATCTGTGACGGTCAATAGAGTCGTGCCAGAATGTGTTCTTGCCGGTTTATCACAAAGCATCCCAATATTTTTGTGGATATTTCTAGTGAGTTGCCAATATTCATTCTCCAACAGCAAGTAATCAAAGTTTGAAATTTAACAAAAGAATTGGCTCCGGAATCTCACCTCTGATACTGCCCCGTCCTCATCCCCAAGATCTTGAAAAGGGACATGTTGTTCTTCAAAGGCCTTCTTCTTGATTTCGTTCAATTTCATCATAGACATCAGCTCTTCTTCCCATTCCTTCGCCTCTGATTTACATTGTTCCAACTCCTGACGAACTTTGTCCAAGTTGTGTTGTTTCTGCATGGTCTCTTTCTCCAAATACTCCAAAATTCCTGATCATTTCAGCGGAGCATTCGGAATGAATTACCTTGGAGTTCGCCCACTGTGACGTCGTTTTGACTCATGTTCAGCCGTGAGGTGGACTCGGCCATCCCTCTACAACAGTGTCAGAATATCCCGTCTGAAATCATCCGTGAGTTTTACAAGAATCACCTTGTGGATTCTTGAGTGATCTGCTGCAATTCATCCTCGATTTGTCGTGTATGATGCTCCACTCTATCTACGATCTTATCGTTTATCTCCGCGAGAACATCCATCCTGCACAAGGGTCACCCACTGTCCAAGCGTACAAATAATAGCAGGATATTATCAATTGACATCAAGATGTACCTCTCTATCTGCTTCTTCTTCTGCGAGACCGCTAATACTTGTATTTCTTCAGTAGCAGAACCTTCTTCTTTATCATCGCCGAGTGATGCACCAAGATCTAGCAGCTCTTGCAACACTTCAGAGAGCCTGATTTTGCGTCAGCTTATTTTTGAGGTGTACATATTTTGAATCACCTGTTCTCGTGAGAGAAGATCTCCGCACAATCGTCATCCCTCATCCTCTCCAGCTCTATGAGGTGTAATTTCATCGTCTTAAGGGATTCCAAAATCTCGTTCGTATGTTCCGTCCTCTCAACTGCTCAGGTCAGAAAGAACCCACAATAACAATAATGAAAAACAATGATAATGTGAAGAATGACTCACACAAATCTTGTTCTAGCTTCTCAATTGTGGCATTGCGTTCCTCTATTGATTTCGCCGATGGTGCTAATGGTAAGATCACACCATTCAACACGTTATTTGGGGCTTCATCCGAGTTCTACAATCATCAGTAATCAGAAATATGCCC
The DNA here is from genome assembly GCA_002081555.1 of Protostelium mycophagum. Lineage (NCBI taxonomy): Eukaryota > Evosea > Variosea > Protosteliida > Protosteliaceae > Protostelium > Protostelium mycophagum. The sequence continues at coordinate 15,143 of MZNV01002218.1, read as the reverse complement.
ATTCATACTTTGATCACAGGAACGGCTCTGGGTGTATTTGGCGTCAACTCCATATCGATCTTGAAGCATTCGTATTCTTGTTTTATGGTGAACAATTCATCTGTCATTTTTCCCAACTCTGAGGATTTTTTATTCAACTGTACAGGGTGAGGGGATTTTGTAACACAATGATCGGTCTCACCAGTGCGGTCTTGGCTTTGACTTCTTCCTCCGCGACAGACTTTTCGTGAATCGCAGATTTCAGTTGCTTCTCAAGACCGGCGATTTGCGACTGTGCCTTCTTCAATTCTACCTGGTGACTGCCACGATGTGATCTCTCTTCTGCCGTCTTCCTCTGAAGCTCTTGCAGCTGCTTCGTCAATTCATCGATCTCCTCTGCAATATTTGAGTGTTACAGAGAGTGTGCATACACACCCCGAGAGAAACGGTCCTTTGCGCGTCGCCGATCGTCCAAATTCACAGCATCCCCGTCTAATATCTGTTTATCTCAGTACATATAGAGATAGGTTGAAACAAAATCACCTCTACGCCTGGGAGATGAAATATCACGTATAAGCGGTATTGAGGCAGGGAACACACGGGATTACCCTCTAATGTCAAATTTGACAGATTTTTCAATAATGACAGAGAATTAATCTCTGACAGCTGAAGTCTTCAAAATGCTGAAAATGTACACGTTTGCCTCACCGTTGAGATCTGATTCTTCCCCAGCCTCAACGTTCTTAAATTCTGTAGCTGTTGGGTCTTCTCTATTGTTTGTGCAGACAGTAACCGTTCTATCTTATTGCTATTCAAGTTCAAATTACTCAGTTTCTTCAGGGTTTCTAGCCCTTCAATCTTAGTGATTCTGTTGTCTGACAGATTGAGTTCAGTGAGCTGTGTGAGTTTTGAAAGATTCTCGATTTTTGTGATGTGATTGAAGCTGAGATCGAGGCTGGTCAGTGACACAAGAGAGTCCAGTTTTTCGATGAATTTGACCTGAAAATATCAATACCTATAAGTTTAGACAGATCGACCTTCTGTGCGCTGTTTCTCTTAGAGTGCAAATTGAACGATTTGACATCTTTTAGATTATCACATTTCGTCTCTCTTCTAATCAAGTCTTCGTTCAACCAGAGGACGAAATTGTTATCGCCCATGTCTGTCACTGCTTAGAGCTGTATCACATCAGCGGCCTGTGGCTGTTGCTCTGGCAAATTTTCCCGCGCTGCTGAATCGGATTTGAACTTGGTTCTACAACTGAATCAGGTGGAGTGAAATCAGATCAGGATCAAATGGAAATAATGGAGCCACCAGAAGAGGAAGAAGAATTCATACCATTACGAAAGAAGCAGAGAAATGCTTATGGTCAAGAGGATAATCACATCAATTCGTATTATCAGGAGACAGCAGAAGCGGCCAATCGCTCACTTGAGGATGTATCAGCTATGAGAAGAATATATGGCATAGATGTAAGATCACCTGACAGACGGATTAGACTGAATCTCCAGGTGGAGGGCGATTATTGTCCTAATCTCGTCGCAAATTTCTATGAGCTTGGTCTCCCTGTGGATATTATTTATAGACTCTTCGATCTTGGTTTCGAGGTGAGATGATCATCCATTCCATCCACTGAGAAACGCTAGTATCCAACACCCATTCAAATGCAATGCCTTCCTGCCATTTTAAGTGGGAGAGATGTCGTAGGCAATGCAGAGACGGGATCAGGAAAAACTCTTGGATATATCCTTCCTCTCCTGATACGTTTGAGGAACATCATGTCAGCACCCGAATATGCCAGAACATCAGGTGATGACACTGTACATTTTGTTTTTTGACAAATGATATTTTAGAATTTAAAATGATGTCATTAGGCCCAATAGGTCTCATCTTGGCCCCAACAAGGGAGCTGGTTGAACAGATTTTCCATGAGCTTGATAAATTCACAAATCCTTTTCGAAATGGACACCTCATGAGAGATTACTCCATCACAGATCAGGTGCAGCGGAAAATCACACCATGAAGTTTTTCTCAACTTCAAAGTATGTCCCAAAGACTCACATGAACGATGAACTCAACCATGACGCACGATCACAACAGATCACCCCAAGACTACTGGCCGTAATTGGAGGTGAATCTTTAACAACTGTTTCTGTACTGCCGACAGCAGGATACGTCAACTCAAGTTGTACAGGTGTACCACTCCACACCCAAATTTCCCCAATACAGCAAGGAGGTGTAGACGTGATTGTAGCCACCCCAGGAAGACTTTTAGACCTCGTTGACAGGGGTGTCATCACACTTGACAGGTAAGATGAGGACGTATCCTTGTTCATACAAACCCTCTCATTTCGAATCACACAAACATCATGTCCTTCAATCAGAGGGGCTCGTGACTCCTTAGCTTATAGAGGCAACATCTCAGCACTATTCAAGGCTCTGCTATCTTGTATTTGATGAGGCTGATCGCATGCTGTCACCCAACATGGAGGAACAACTTCGGAAGGTCAGATCTACACCACAAACAAAGCTGAGGTGCGCAGTTTGTGGCAGCGTGCACGTTGAGTGCGAGGCAGACCATCTTGTTCTCGGCCACAATGCCGTCATCCGTAACTAGACTGGCAAGGTCTGCAGTGATGAACCCAATATACATCCGTGTAGGACAGGTAATTCACTTGAAACTTCTCTTAGTTTCTGGTCAGTCTTGTGCGGGAGGAAGAGGGTGAGTGTCTTTGGCACATAAAAACGGAAGGAGTATTCGGGTTCGTTCATATCGACACAGTCTACCGCATCCCTTGCCGCACTGCGAAGTCAAGCGTGTCTGAGCGAGGCCAGTACTAAGGTGGGAGACCACTTGGGAAGCCCTCGTGACGAACTCTTTTGCCAATTTGCATCGTGGTGCGCTTCACACAGATTCTCTCCTCAGACAGCAACAGGTTGGACAACTGGCCGAGTCAATCACCCATAACGTAATTTTCGTTAAGAACAGCGAGAAAAAGGTGATTCTTTACACAATGATAAACCCTCACATCTGCAACCAGACCAAATTGCTGTCACTATTGAGAAGCACACCGAGACCACCGGTGATGGTGTTCTGTAACCATTCTTACATGGTAGATATTGTCGCACAGACATTAAAAGAGGAGCAATTTCACGTGGCGGCCATACACGCCAACAAAACTCAAGAATACCGCAACACTGTCATGAAGACGTTCAGAGAAGGTGAGGATCAAGTGTATCTTTGTGAATATTGAAAAGACCGTGGAATTGCAGCGAAGAGGCTGATTGGGACTTGGCAGCCGCGCGAAAAATTGTACAAAATTACAGCGAAATACAGAAGAAAAGTTTGTGCGTGCAGTAGCTTCAGACAATGATGAGTTGTGTCAAAGTGCACTTCATGCTTGCGGCAACAGCTGCAAGACACCAAAATATACAGACCCAAACATTTAACAAAATTGCATCTCGGCAAAGCCACAAAAACCAACATCATGAACGTCATCAGGTGGCGTAGACGTACTGGTCGCGAGTGACCTCGTCTCCCGAGGAATCGACGTATCTGAGGTAACATCGTCTCGTTGCAGATCGATCATTGAACCATACAGGTTGATCACGTGATCTTGTACGACGTGCCGGACACCATAGAAGACTATGTGCACAGGTCTGGCAGGACCGGCAGAAATGGAAGAGCGGGGCTGTGCTCCGCTCTCCTCACTTATCAATGTAAAATCGCCAGAGAGCTAAGGCAGCTCTTGGAGGAGGCACAACAAGAGATTCCACAGGTGAATTCTTTTTGTTTAGAGGTTCTGTGGCTTTGTCACAAAGATCCCATTCCCTGTCCTTGTGAATGTTTGGCGATCTAGAGCTCTTCTATAATCCAAAATAAAAACACTTGGTACCACACTGTGCGGCCACAAAAACATTGGGTGATACCAAAGTTTTGCAGTAGAGATGCCTCTTCTACGTTTCATGCGATTCACCGTACAAAAATCTTTGCATCTTCGATGTGGCTGATGACATCAGGAGCTGCAGGAAGACTTGAAGTACTTTGGGGGAGAGATGATCCAGACCGACATGGGCGAATTTCCTCGAGAGAAGATGAAACAAAAGAGACAAACATGACGAAGATTCCAGAAGCGACTTCTTTGCTCGGTTATTACCGTGATTTGATCGTTCGGCTGCTTTTAAGAATTTATGTGAATGTTATCAGGAGACGGACGAACACCGAACTACATATTCTGTCTTCTAAGACGAGATTGTATATGTCTTTGCCACGTTATAAGACGAGATTGTGTATGTCTTCGCCACGTGATGAGCGTTGTCTTTGTCTGTGTTGTGGTTGGGTTTACGCCGAGCTGAAGCTTCTGAAGGCAAACTTCAGAAATGCGAGGAGAACAAATTTTCCGTTCTCAATCGAATGAGAAAACGTGTTTTTTGACAAAGGCCTCACAATCACTCTGCCGATAAACCATATACATCAGGCATAATGGGAGAGCTTTTTCGCTCAGAGCCAATGCAATTGGTGCAATTATATGTCCAAATAGAGGCAGCACATGACACAGTTGATCAACTTGGACGTCTTGGAGCCATACAGTTCAAAGATGTAGGCAGCCAACATTTGATTAGACGTTAGGGTTAACGGTAAATAGTTGAACCCTGAAGTCAGTGCCTTCCAAAGAAACTTTGTCAACGAAGTCAAGCGCTGTGATGAGATGGAAAGAAAGCTGACCTTCTTTGGAGAGCAGATTGGAAGAGAGTTGACCCTAATCGGCGAAGAAAGGGGGGATAGTGAAGTGACATTGGCCAGCATCGCCGACACAACTTTAGAATCTCGTGCTCCTCAACAAATGGATGAATTAGAGGCTCAGTTCGAAGAAGTCGAGAAGGATCTCATTCAGGTTTTATTATCTATATTCTTCGCAATCATTCTCAATGATTTAGATCAATAACAACCAGGAGCAACTCACCAGAAACTACAATGAACTTGTAGAATTACAAAACATGCTCCAGAAAGATGCCGTCTTCTTTTCTGAGGGAGTGAGTCTATATGAATTGAATCAGACCTGATCGATCCTCAGCGCGCTGATTACGAGGTCGAGGAACAACGCCCTCTTCTCACTGATGATGTCAGAGGAACTGCAAATGTGAAGTTGGGCTTTTCCACTGGAGTCATTCTTCGTGAGAAGATTCCCTCTTTCCAGCGTGTCTTATGGAGAGCTACCAGAGGTAACCTCTTCCTCAAGCACGATCCCATCGAGTCCAAGATTAAGGACCCCCACACCGGCGAAGAGGTGAAGAGTCAATCTAATTATTCATCTGAAATTATTAGGTATCCAAGGATGTGTTCATCATCTTCTTCCAAGGAGAGCGCATACAGACAAAGATTAGAAAGATCTGTGAGAGTTTCGGTGCCAATGTATATCCATGCCCTACCACACCAAGAGAGAGGAGAGAATTATTAAGCCAGATCGTTCAAAGACTGGCAGATTTAGACGCTGTTTTGGCCAACACTCTCAAGCACAGAAGAAACACCCTCTTGGATGTTGGAAAAAAATACTCTTACTGGACAGACAGAGTCTTCAAAGAGAAGGCTATCTACGACACCATGAACCGCTTCAACTACGACATCGGTTTGTTCAAATCATGATGTAGATTACTGAAATAATACAGGAAGAAAATGTCTGATCGCCGAAGGATGGTGCCCCAAATCACAGACAGAGAGAATTGTGAATGCAATGAGACAGGCCACAGAGACATCTGGTGCTCTGGTGCCCTCCATCCTCTCTGTGATCTCCACAAACGAAGAACCTCCCACTTCCTTCAAGACCAACACCTTCACTGCCAACTTCCAAGGTATCGTAGACGCCTATGGTGTTGCCAGATATGGAGAGGTAAATTTGACTTTTAGAATGTGTGATCCTGATCGACATCACAGGTCAACCCCGGAGTTTTCACTATCGTTACTTTCCCTTTCCTCTTTGCCGTCATGTTTGGTGACTTGGGACACGGATTCATCTTGTTACTCGTCGCCGTCGCTTTCATCTGGAAAGAGAAGCAACTCGGTGCCATGCAACTCAATGAGATGATCAAGACTTGCTTCGATGGAAGATATTTACTTCTCATGATGGGTCTCTTCTCTCTCTACACTGGTCTCATCTACAACGAGGTGAATTATTCTTCGAGTTTTCATTTTTGCTGAAATGTTTAGGTGTTTTCTGTTCCCATAACTCTATATGGTCAACAATCTTTTGACCAACAATCATGTCACGAGATCGGAGTATGTCAGCGCAAGCCCAACGGTCAGGTCTACCCCTTTGGTGTCGACCCCGTAAGTGCACATCTACTACAACTCTTCTTTTTTTCACGGTGGCTCTGCCGCACAAGAAGTTCAATCTTCAGCCGAAGAGATATAAATAAGCGTGAAAACTCACCACAAATAGTCCTGGTTTGGAGCCGAAAACGCTCTCATCTACACCAACTCTCTCAAGATGAAGATGTCCCTCATCTTTGGTGTCGCCCAGATGACCCTCGGTATCTGCCTCAGCTTGGTCAACGCCATCCACTTTAGAAAGGGCATAGACGTCGTCGGAGAGTTTATCCCTCAGATCCTCTTCTTGCAGTCCATCTTTGGATGGCTCGTGTTCCTCATCTTCTTCAAGTGGATCACTTACTATGAGAATGTCGGCGACGCACCTTTTATTCTAACCGCCCTGATCAAGATGTTTTTGTCTCCTACATCAGTGGAAGGAGGAGTAGGCGGAAACAAATTCTTCGAGGGACAATTGTACGTACAGTGGGCCCTCTTAGCTGTCGCATTCATCACCGTCCCTTGGATGTTGCTGCTGAAGCCGTTCTATTTGAAACACCAACACAAGAACCAAACAGGTCATGGTCGTCATATCCAAATTGAAGATGATGAGGGCGCACCACTTAATCCCGATGGTATACAGCTTTTGACAACGAACAACAATGGCAAGTTCGAAGGAGCCGATACCGTTTCAGCCGCGCTGTGCGCGAAAAGATGACCACTCCAAATCGACAAATGCATGATCTATCTTCTGACATCCCATAGGTCATGAGTCTGTTGGAGGAGGACATGGCGAGCACGGAGAGGAATTCGAGTTCAGCGAGGTCTTTATTCATCAGATCATCCACACCATTGAGTTCGTTTTGGGATGTGTGTCCAACACTGCATCTTACCTCAGACTATGGGCCCTCTCTCTCGCTCACTCACGTAAACATCCACATCTGTTTTATTTTATGACGATCATGTTCTGATCACACACAGAGCTCTCTGAGGTGTTCTGGGGAAGATTGTTCATGTTGACATTCACCACCTATAACGGAACACAAAAATTCAACTATGCTATCAACGCTGCCGCCATCTTCGTCGGTTTCGCCGTTTGGGCCGGAGTTACCATGGGTGTGCTCATGATTATGGAGTCTCTTTCTTCATTCTTGCACGCTTTACGTCTGCACTGGGTCGAGTTCCAGAACAAGTTTTTCAGAGGAGACGGAAGACCGTTTGTGCCTTTCTCTTACCAGCTCATCCTCGAGGAGAAAATGAATAACTAAAACATCATCTGAAAGTGTGCCTTCTTATTTTATTTAATGCTTCTTGGTTCGTTGTGGAAAGACATGCATTTCGGAGACTTTGATTGTCATCTTGATCATACCAAAGATGGGAAGTCTGGACGAGAGCTATGTTAGGAGTATTATCACACCGAATCTGTTGAAGCATAAGACAGGAGGCCAAATTCAAGGAGGAGATGATTTGGCCCATCGTGTGCGACAATGCAACGGTAATAAGAGTGATGTGCTATCACCGATTAAACAACCACAGTGTCAGAAGTGGCAAATTTCGCAAAGATCCTGATAAATCAACCAGAAGTACACGAAGTCAGTGCCGTATCTTATGTTTTGTTCTCATATGATCAGGATAGAACTAGAGGACAATTAATCTTAGACGCTTGCATTACGAATAACATCATCTCGTTTTTAGACGAGTACACAGATCTGGATGACCCACGTTTAGAGAGACTGATGGGAGAGGCGTCGATCACCCCAACAAATGCAACAGAAAAGTTTCAAGCAAACATCAGACCCCTCACGGACATCTTCGTGTTTGGTTGTTTGTCACAGGTAAAATTAATCAATAATTTAAATTCTCTGATGATGAAAGAATGGGACGCCGTTGTTGGAATTATTTTTCAGGCAGCTTGTTACCCGTGCAGAGTACCTCTTTAACAGGAAGGACGTATCACGAAGAAATCTTGCCCTTGTCATTTATCTCAGTTTACTTCTACAACCGAATCACAGGAGAGAAGTAAGTACATTATCTCTACAATTCGATGCCATTCTCCCGCCAAATGAAAATATTTGAAATTCAAAAATACTCAGGGCTTTCTTGACATGATGCCCGGCCTGCTGAGCTTCTTGATCAGCGGTAATAACCGGGCTTCAATCAACGCTTGTTCACATATTTTATCGAGGGCTTCCAATGTTGACCTCAATAGACGCATCGCAAAGACATTATTTTACGACCAGGTGCGGCAATACTTTCCCTCCGTTTATTAATTTGAACTACAGGTGATATTGATGCAAGCACCGAGTCCAAATTTCGTTCAATTACCCTCTATATGCAGACCATTGTATTTGTCACTGGTTGCGTCAGCATTAGAATGGCTGAATTTAAACACAGAAGGTGAATAATCTCATGAGATTTACGCGTGATTTGTACCAAAGTCTATTCTACAGCCATAACCCCAAAACCCCCAGAAAAATGCACAGAACTACCGAAAAACAAGCCTTCATGGCGAATGAAAATCACTGACATTTGTAGATGTGATCATCACATATCCGTTCCAAAAGAGGACGATGCCCAGAATCTATTCTTTGATAAGACAATGGGCGTCAGAAATAAGTCCCTTTACAACCACGGGCAACGTCGATTGTCTTCAGCGTCAGGACCTCCTCTATCTCGGTGCGGTTCTTGCCTTTTTCTGGTTTTCATCCAGTGTGCCAAGAGCACCTTTTCTGCCGGCAAAGCGCAGTGCGCAGCAAACGAAAATAGAACGCAATATCGGATAATTAATGACATGACACGGTGCTATTGTTTACCACTCCGCTTTCTTACTGTCTCAGGGGTGAGGAGTACTGGTGCAGGGCCCCTCCTCACCGACGAAATTGATGATGAACCCCTGAAAAAGTAATCTTTGCGTCACTCTCAAGCCTCACATTCTCAGAGCAATCGAACAGATCCACGCCTCTTTGCTGGAAGCGCTGTTCTCTGGCGGACACAACCGGCCGCATCCTTCCACGCAGCAATTGTGCGCACTGGTGAAGGACGTAGAACGTTCAATCAAAGGCAAGAGCGAAGGATTTTTTGCAGCAAAAAAATCGATTGAAAACTTGGTGCAATCCTCCCAGGTGAAATCTCAAGCTGTTTCCGTCTTCTAAACGGACCCAGATCCTCTATGGGACCCAAAAATGGGATGAAACCCTCTTATTCAGCTTGAGCCAATTGTCTGTCAGAACACCACTCTTAGAACACGTTTTGTACACCCAACAGAGCAATAAATAGACTTTGTTTTGTGGTCATTTTTTTGTTGCTAAGTTGCAAAAAGATCTCCGCACAATCTGCCAGCTGGTCGATGGCCACAATATATTTCCGAGCCACACACGCACATGAGAAACGCGCAGAGATGACCAAACTAGATCCTTTCAAAAGGAGAGACAGCGTGAATAAGATGCCCAGTAGATCGTTGAGTCAGCCTTCATTGTCTATACCGACCGACATCATGGAGAGGCGCAGTAATTCTCTGAGTAGATCTTTAGAAGCCACAGCCTCGGACGAGAACAAAGAAACTGGCTGGCGGAAGACTTTATTCGGTTTGGACGATTCGTCGCAGAACACAGAGCTTCATGATGCGGTTAAGACCTCCGATTACAAGCGTATCAAAAAAGTGTTGTCTAAGAGGAAGACGAGATCAGCTTTGTTAGAGATGGATTCTGCAGGATGGACTCCAATTCTTTATGCAGCCAAGCAAGACAATCAAACAGCACTCAACTTATTATTAGCAACAGCGGCTGCCAAAGACATGAATCTCAATCAGCATTATAGAGGAGGAATTCAGCTTGCTCACCGCCTGGTGCTCTTGAATTATCACAGAACCTTGCAAACACTGCTGGATTCCCCTCTGATTGAGTGGAGTGGGGTTACGGATGATTCAGAAACACCCCTTCACATCTTCGCGCAAGAATGCACAACACCCAACACCACATCGATCTTCGACTTCCTCGTGAAGAGAAATAGGATCGATGCCAGAGATGAGAAGGGAGAGACTGCCCTTCACAAGGCTATTCAGAATCACAATATGAGAGTGGTCATGGCTGGGCTTCTGTTAGACAATGGCGCAGATCCAAATGTCCAAAATATTGTAGGTGATACGGCTCTGCATTCGGCCACAACGATGGGAAGAGAAGACCTCGTGAAGTTGTTATTGCGTCACGGTGCAGATCCTAAGTTAGAAAACAACAGAGGACAATCACCCCTGTCTTTGGCAGCAGACAAAGAAGATGCAACATTGCGCAGATTGATGGTGAAAGTGATGGGTGAGTAAATTGAATCGAAGTTGGTTGTCCTTTGTATTTATTATTTTGTAGATATATGCGAATGGCTGAAGGAGATTGAACTGCCAGAGTACACGCAACTATTTTTGAAAGAAGAGATCTACCTCGACCTTTTAGTGGATGTCAAGGACAGTTTTCTACGACGAATTGGCATCAGCACGGTAAGAATAATCATGATCGATCATGGAGCTAATGTTGGGCCAGGCCGGCCACCGCCTCAGGATGATCAGCTCTGTCGATGCGCAAAATAAAGCGAAATTGAGCCCAAAAAGATCCCCACACATGAAAAGAACTTTTGGGCTCAGCTCTTCACTCTCGAGTTTCAAGCCCAATTTTTCAAGCGGAGAACCCGAATTGGTTAGCTTTGTTTCTTCAGTGATAGCAGCTAAAAATTCTCAGCGTGTGAGATCCCCAAGTAGCAACGAACTGAGGAAATCTATTTCAAGTTTCCTGCATTTAAGGCAAAGTGACGACTGGTTGATAGACAGCAGCGACTTGGAATACGTTCACAAAATAGGTTCAGGCGCTGTCGGAAAAGTGAGTGGAATATACTGTGAATTATGCTGATGTGTGGAGGTGTACAAAGGGCTGCATAGGGGGAAAATAGTTGCGATTAAGACCATCAAGATCATGGATACGTATGAGCTGACTGAAGCTTTCAAAATTGAAGCAGAGATTATCACTTCCATCCGGTCGCCGGATATTGTACATTTTTATGGCATGTGCTTCGAGCCACAATTAGCCATGGTAACTATCTACGAATGTCATTTGACATGTCGGTGACATGTGTCCAGGTGATGGAGCTGTGCGAGAGAGGTAGTCTCCTCACCGTGATGCAGAACATCAAAACGGAGGATTTTGGATGGGGGAGAATGTTGAAATTTGCATATCAGATGGCCAGAGGGATGAACGCGTTACACTCCTGGCATCCACCTATTGTCCACCGTGATGTCAAGAGCTTGAATCTATTGGTAATTTTACTGAAGAAAGAGCTCTTGTACTGACACGGACAAGGTCACGTCAGACTACAATCTCAAAGTCAGCGATTTTGGACTGTCGCGGTTCAAAACAGAAGACAATTTGGAGACGTTAGGTAGACTGAGGGGAACACCGGCCTACTGTGCACCGGTAAGAAATTCGCTGAGATAATCTCAAATCAGCTCATCATGTACAGGAAGTGGTCTTGGGGTCGAATTGTACTACAAAATCTGACGTTTATGGGATGGGTATTGTCCTTTGGGAGATGACCAATTGTGTCATCAAAAGACAGTGGGAGCGACCTTTCTCAGAGTTTTCAGAGATGGAGTTTGACTTTCAGATCCTCATGCAAGCCGCCTCTGCCAACCGAAGACCGACCTTGCCTGTTGACTGTCCTCCATCACTCGTGCGCATCATCTCGAAGTGCCTCTGTGCCCGGCCAGAAGACAGACCCAGCTCACAAGAACTTCAAGAGGCACTGATGGTTCTAGAACAAGAGTACATGAGGAACATGCTCGAGTGGGATTGTGCTCGAGACGTGCTGTCAAGACAATCAAGCAATTTATCGTTGACCAACATGAGTTCGTCAACAGACATTTTTGTAACAGGAGAATGATAAAATTTAAAGAGTTGGATGTTGCCAAACTTTTGATTCTTTTCCGGAAATCGCGAAAGAAAAAGCCTCGAGAACGCCAAACGTCGACAGGACGTTTTTTGTCGACCGCACATCATTCGCTTCATCTCGTGATCCTTCAGGCCGTCTTTCCGAGGTAATGATCTTGCCACTCTTCAAGACCTCCTGCAGATTCACATCCGACAATACCTTGACTGATCTCGCCAGATCTTTCTTTCAGTAAAATGGAACAAAACCTCTTCTTCATTCTGTTCATGTTCATGATCGCCCTCGTGACACCCGTTCACGCCTACCAATGGGGAGCTGGAGACACCATTGCTCTCTTACTTTTCCTCTTCCTTGGATTCCTCGCCATCTTCGCTGTTCTTGGCTGGTGGGCCAGAAGAAGCGGAGCTGCTTGAAGTGAGTTCACATCCGGTTCTTCTCCTTGAACAGAAAAACAATAATACGAAAAATCAATGTCGATGTTTGCTGATATGAAGATAGGTGAAGAATAAATATTTGAGGCAACTTCCGTTCGTAATTATATAAAACTGATTGGAGATGAGGATTCTTTTGTCAATTCAACAGGGTCGATTGCTCAGGTGTTGTCAGCTAATGTTACGTTCTTTGGACCGACTGGCGTTTTATTCGTGAAACGGATTTCGAGATCATTCTCACCTGTAACGCCGATATCATGTACATTGTCCACAGGACCTTTCCAGAGAGCTTCGTTGGCTTGGAGAAAAGAATACTGTAAATAATAATAAATCAAACTACAACGAGATTAACGGTTTTTTGGACCAGGCCAAATTCAAACCGAACGGGCGCCAAACCCAGACATCACGATATGGCTTTCGATCCCCAAAGACTGAGGCTTAGAACAGATAGTCCTGCAAGACGTATCGACGCAGAAGCCTATGAGCGTCAACGCATAGAGTTCACAAAACAACAAGTGGGCCTTCTGGCTCAACAGATCCAAAGAGATCCTAAGATCGCCAACACAGCCGCTCACTATCAGAAGGCCCATCTTGCAGCTAGTATGGAGGAGGTCGCTATTAGAACATCCATCCTTGCTGCTTTTGGCCTATATCTCATCTATCTCTCAAGACAAATCACTTTCCCTGTGATTTTGGACAACATCACTTACCGAAATGATTCTCTAAACCTCCATCAACGAATTCCCGATTTCCTCTGCACAAATGAATTTACAAAAGTGATGGATCAAATACCTAACATCTGGGGTCTTGCCGCCTTCATTTTGGTCATCTGGATCTTTAAACAGGTATGTGTGATCTCACTATTGAAATACCTTCTTATTTCCGCAGTACATCAAACTGAGATCAATCGAAACACGCCTCTCTTCTGCGGAGCAGGTAATCAACCCGCTTGGACGTTCAATATTTAATCTTCTACAGTTCGCAAAGATCCTCGTGGACAATCTCTTCCCCCTCACCGTGATCATTGTCGGAGTTTTCGTCTTCCTCTTTGCCTTCTCCTCCAACGTGATTGGAGACGATGGAAAGTCCCACAGATGCCTCAATCTTCCCGCCGAAGGTATCTCACAGCTGATTCTGCCTTCGGTTCGGGATTTCTATACTGGTGTCTTCGCTCTCACCTTAAAATATCTCATCCACCACTCAAGGTGATGATCTGATATATTCTATCAAACATCCCTCTCATTTCTACAGAGGGATGGCTCTCATCTTTAATCACAGCTGGATCTTCATCGGCATGATCACCTGTTTGTATGCCACATATCTCCAGCTCCATTCCTTTGCTTACTGTTTACAACGAAACCATTGGCTTGCCATAATGATCATGGGTTCCATCATTGCTTTCAACCAATCGATCGGTGAGCTTTTCTTCGGTTCTATCTTGGCACGGAGCCAAAGAAATAGAATTTGGTACTGCTAAAATCAAACAAGGACTCATGTTTGCAGGCTGGCACGACGTCTCTGCTGGGGAATTCTTGGTGATCAGTTTCGTCTTCACGCGTGCCATTGCAAACGGTGCCCGTTTCTTGATGTTAGCGAGAGCGCAGAGAAGAGCTGACGTCATCTCTAAACATCACACTCTTGACGACGTCGCCCCTGAAGAAGATGATGGTGATCATCTGGCATTGGACTCTGACCATGAATGAAAAATACAAATGATATGACTGCTCGCTCTTCTCACAAAAAGTTATCAATTAGAACTGCAGTAGGATAATCAAAGCTGCTGTTTTTATATTCTCACAACAACCCAACCATCTTTCTCTGGCCTCATTTTAAATTCAACATGTCATGTTCTGGCCAGCTGATGTGACATCCTCATTCTGGCTTAAATAACTTGCATCTCTTCTTACAGATCAATCACTTTTCGTCCAAAAAATTGGTCATTGTCCTGGTCTGCCACCGGAATCTACAACGCGCAATCAAATGCATTTGCACGTGTCACGGCTGTAAAAGGTGGTCTGCACAAAGTGTGTTATAATGGCATTAAACCAGACAATCAATTGCTGTAAGTTGTGCATAAATCTCTGCATGTTGTTTGCTCAGATCATCAATTTGTACACACGAAAACCAATGGCAGTTGTAGTTGGTATAGAGTCTGTTACGATGTATATCATGTGTTAAAAAATACTAGGTGTGAATGGTGGAGTTTCCTTTTATTCTGTGCACAACAGAAAATCCCACTTGAGTGGTTTCTCAGGCTGCTACACCCAGTTGATACAGTTTGTCATGTCAACAATCTGTTGTCTTTTCTTCAGGCTTGAGGACGCCACTTTTTTAGCAATGTTCTTCAGACTCTCTTGAGATTCAATAGTTAAAGAGGTACACCCTATGATGTAAAGGGCTGGAAAAAGAAGGGGGATGGCACCAATGCAGAAGAGGCAATACATGCCAAAACTGCCCAACATGGGTGCCCAATGCTTCTGGGTGAAATACCCCACCGAGCTCAC
>MZNV01002215.1:0-20823 GCA_002081555.1 Protostelium mycophagum | reverse complement strand
TGATTTGAATGTCAACACAGAGAATAGTCTGGCGAAATCCTAACTGACTGCAAGTTAATAAGGTGAAAAAGTCGTTTAAAACATGTTTCCTTCCATTGTTTAGATTTTCAGTGACGCGTCCTCTGACAGGTAAACACAACCTCTGCTCATTTGCACGATTCATTCTTATAAAATCACAGAATCTATTCGAGATACCTCACAGGTAAACATCCAATATCCTTCCACAGTTTTTCACATGATTCATTCTTGCAAATCTCAGGTTTCTTGATCGTCTGAACCATCGATAACTCTAAACGCCACCCACACAACAGGTAACATTTTGGCATCTAAAACATCATTGAGATTCTTACTCACAAGATCTCAGGTTTCTTAACTGGTTGCCTGAAGGTTCACTTGAAGTTTTATAAAAGTAAGAGGCACAGCTACGCGCGTTAAACTATCTAGATGTCAATCACACCTGAGTATGACCGCCTCAAGATAGCTGTCGAAGGCCTCATTACAGATAGTTCAGATACTGCTTTTTTACAAAGAATTCAGGCCTTCCTTGCTATCGCTCAACAGAGCGAAGAGTATTCCAGGAAAAATTACACCACGAACAGTGCTCTTTTATCAATTACTGTAAGCAATCCACCACCCCTGACTCGGACCATCTCCCCCACGAGTAAGCATTTCTACCTCTTTAAATCTTCTTCTGTACCCTTGTGGTGTCTTTGAGATCAATTGTATATTTATCTCTGCTTTTATCTTCTTATTGTTTATCTTTAAAAAGATTTGACGAAAAAATGGTGAAGCCTGACATTTTCAGGTGTTGCTGTTGCCACCAATACCTTCAAGATACCTTTTGATACTCCACTGACAGGCTTGGAGCCTGACAGAGATCCAACTGCCAAGATGCTATCTCGATCCAATCAGATCGACATGATTAAGAACTGGGCTAATTGGGTCCATATAGACAAGATCTCAGTGGCAACACTTATCAGTACACGTGGTATGGGCAAGACCTTTCTTCTGAAACGAGCCTGTGAGATAGAACACCCCTCTATCAGCATGGCAAGGCAAAAGGGACGAATCATATCATTCAGTGGAAGCGAGGCAAAAGGAAAAGGTTATTCCGCAATAGAGTTATGGAGGAAAGCCATTATACGACACCTTCGGGTCCTCTTCAGAGGATGTGAAGTTGGTGGAATAGTGTTTTCAGGATGTGGATTAGAGGATGCCGACAAAATCACAGAAGGTCTCAAGCGGACCCACCCCACGTTGGTGGCATGGATCGAGAGGATTATCAATGATGGACCTGACTTTGCTGTTGAAGAACTATTCCGGCTTACCAACCTTGCCATACCTGGAGACCATTCAGGAAGGGCGTATATTTTCTTACTGGATGAAGTACAGGCCCTCTCTACTCAGCATGAATCTGTACATGTCGGTGAGTGTATTTGATGATCAAAAAGCTAATATAGCAAAGAGAGTCATTTATTAGATGCATTGCTGTCTACCGTCTGGAAGGTCAAGCCGATGATCATCATTGCTGGAACTAGCGATAACCGACTTGACAAGCTCTGTGATCAGTCCAATTATACTCTTTATCGTATCCCACTATCTATCCTCAGCATAGAAGATGCATACATCATGGGACAGGATATATTTAAGTATCGCTCAAGTCAATCACCCAGTTCACAAATTGTTCCGTGGCCCCCCGGATTAGGAGATGACAAGTCTCGAAATGTTTCTTCACACTTTTTAGAGGCTGCCATATTTGAAAGCTGCCAAGTGCCTAGGCTTCTGAATGTAATCTTCAACAGCTATTGGACTCACTACTCGCAAAGCGGGGAGGTAACAGATTACCGAATAAACAATAATGACATCCATCCTCAGCTGGAGCCTGCAGTGATCACTTCAGATATTGAACAGAACTGTAAGCGATTGTACTTTCCTGGATGGTCATACCTGGTCAACTTTGACACACAGGATGTAGCCGTCTTACTTCTCAGCAGTCGGACCCATCAGATCCTTCTTAAACCAGTATCAGCACAACCAGAAAGGGAGAGGGACTTTCTACCCAATACACAACTTTCCTTGACCCCAGTTGGTCCAATCGGCCATCATCTTTCCGTACATGACCTCATTCATCATCCCAACACTTTTGTGGCAACCACAGAACCACGAACCGGATGTCCGAGCCAAGATTGAGAGTGCAGAGGACCTCCTCTCCAAGTATGGAATCAGAATAGGTGATATTTTTGTGGGTGTGAGGCGCTGGTGGAATTCTGATGCCTACTCTCTGTACAAACTTGGTAACATCTGGAAGCGTATGGTTGTGACTTCTTTGATGGCTAAATGGCTGCTTGTATCCGAATTTGGTGCATCTCCAGAGGTGGAGTTTAAGCACTTATACCATTTGGACACCAAGTCTTCTCAGTATCACACGCTCCCAAACATTTCCCTGAATCTTTCAGACGGTATTCGCCGTGGAGCAGTCGAGCACAAAGTGAGAAGTTTTCAGTTTTTGTCATCATTGTTGTCTGATCTTCCAAGGTTGGTGAAAAGAATACATATTTGGGATTTAATGAAGAAGCGCGTAATGCTCGTCATGATTTTATTCTGTGTGGTGTGATCCCCTCCCAGGCAAAGAACTCGCTCACCAAACCCTCTGCAGATGCAATAGCACTTCAGCTTGTCCCAAAGGTGGTATAATTTGTTCTTTTGTTGACCTGTAATAACTCTCAAAGACTGTGCTCTTGTGGTTCCACCCTGGGCATGATGAAGACAATAGTTGCCCACCCTTTGAGATCAAGAGAGAAGATGTTAAGAAGGCCATAGACAAGAAGGAAGTAGCATTTCTGAATGGTGCAGGATGTGTGAGCCCCCTCAACCTCGACCTGTTGATCTTGCTGAAGAAGATCATCAGTGGAATGAACAGACAATAAACATTTTCAGACATGCAACTCTTGTGTTGGATTTACAAGCACCAAAAACAACAGATTTTGGTAAAAGTCCAGAGAAATTTATTCTTTCTGGGCACCCTTCTTCTTCTGTTGTTTGGCCTGCTTTGTGGCACTCATCAACCCGGGAGTTGAAATCTTCACGGCACCCATCAGTTGTCCGGTGATTTCCGTATCCGGAACACATTTTATCAGATCTTTTTCTACGGAATTAGTTCCGATATGTCCGAACACGCTCAAGGCCGTCTTGGCAGCTAGAAAAAATCAACATCTTTGGAAAAAAATAATCCTTCACCCTTCCCGCGCTTCACGTTTCCTGGTGTCAACTTGACTTTGTATTTGTAGTTTGACATGGCACTATAAGGCGCGCACACAGGGATGGCAAAAAGCAACACGTCATCGTTCAGAGGAACGGCAGTGAGGGAGTCGATCTCGCTCAGTTTGTCTTTCTCTTCGTCTTCCAACTCTTGTACGTCTTCCTGTAAAATAGTGAGTGTCTCTACATCGTTGTAGATGGTCGAAAACGCACTTCCTCGAGAATGGCCGCGATTTCTTTTTGTTCCTCTTCCTTTTGTTTTTTTCTTTCTCTTCTTTCCTCTGCGCGGTTCTTACCGTGCTTCTCCTCGTTATCGGCATGGTCGACATTTTCGACATTGTCGGCGGGTTCTTGAATATTCTGGGAAGTTTCCTTCTTGGTTTCATCATCTGAACCGGCGCCTGAAGGCTCGCCCTGAGGCTCGATTTTTTGGGCTGTCTTGTTGGGTTGTGGTTGTTCTTTCTTCTCGTTTTGCTTCTTGTTGCTTGCCTTACCCTTGCCTATTTTTTCAGTGAGTGATTACGTCATCACACGTAACACTATGTCTCACCTTCTTTGCCCTTCTGTTGTTTGGTCTGCTTCTGCTTGGGCTCGTTGTTGATCTCCTTCGTCTACAACGGTCAGAAGAATTTTGTACGGTTGTAGATGGACTTACGCCGAGGATTTGCATGGTTAATTTTCTGTCTTCTTCGTCTTCGTCCCCGTACTTCTCCTTGATCCTCTTCATCTTGGTCCTCTTACCCCTGGGAAGTGGCACGTTTGTCTGTGCCTTGGGCTCCTGGGGTGTCTCCTGTGGCTGGAGTTTTCAGCACTACAACGAGGTTTACAACAAACCTTTTCGTCCTTTTCGTCCTTTTGTTGTGAGACTTCTCTGGCTTCGTCTAACGTCATTCCCTTTTTCATCAACTTCTTCTCTTTCGCGGTGATCCTCTTTTTCTGACAAACGGTCAGATTTCCCGCCAAAATTCAAATTCAAAATACCGTTTGGACTTCTTCTTGGTCGTCGTTGAATATGTCGTCTTCGTTTATGCCGGAAGAACTGATTCCGAATCCCAAGCTGCTCTGCAGCTTTGGTGCGTCTTGTGTCTTCTCTTGCACAACAGCGGACTTTGGCTCTTTCTGAGCGTTATCCTTAGGTGCCTCCTTCTTCTCCCCATTGCCTTCTTCCACGTCATCATCAGACACCTGTATTTTTCAGAACATACAATTTCCACCTTTACAGCAAAAATAAATTTTATTTGAAAAGTGGAGGATAAGTACCACAAATGAAGAAATTTTTATTGGCGAAGCCAAATTTCTTCGGATTTTCGGTCCGAATTTGACGCCTCACCTGAACCTCCACGTCCTCAACTTCTGACTCCGAAATGACGACATCCTTTTCTGCAACAGACGTCGACGATCTACAATTGTGAGTACAACGAGGTGATTTGTTTATCTACAACGAGGACATTACCTCTCGTGAAGGTGCTTCGCGAGTGAACTCTCGTGAAGTTTAAACATGAAACCGAGACCCATAATTAAAGGTGAAGGTGGCAGGAAGTTCTTCTTTCCTCTGATCATGAAACTTCCGGTAGTGAGATACTCTCCACTGGGAGCAGACTTGGAGACCTAGACACGTCATCATGTCATCCGTCATCTTGATGTCTGAATGTGGAGCATAAAAATGAATAGTTTGTGGCAATCCTTTTTCTTGCAAACAAACATTGTGCCAACCGAAATATTTCGCAGTCTGCAAGCTGGCAAACACTACGCCAAACCCATGACTCTCAATCATCTCATCACATACCTGATGATGATACACCCAATACGCATTCGTCACCACTTTTTCGTTCCAAGCGGCGGACCTGCACACCGAATAGTGACCGGCCTGAATCAAAGAAGGAGGCGGTATCTCTTCACCAGTCGGGTTCTTGATGATACAAGTTGCGGCTCCATGGATGTCGGCGTGGACGTAAATGTCTCCCTTCTTCATGTACTTTTTGTAGAGCATTTCGTTCTGCTGCATGTCTTTACCCGAGATGACGAGATAGTTTTGTGTAGTGATGAACCAATTGAACTTCTCGAACCAGTAGGGCTTTCTGATGGCAACCACTCTATTCTTAGTCTTCACCTTGCTGGAGTGAGTCTATTTTTAGCTCCTGAAGGAGGATGATTTTTCACCTCTTTGAGTTGGTTTGTGGTTTTTTTCTCTGCCGCTTTGATGGCCACAGACGCTTGATCCAGCGTCTTCTGGGCCTTCTGTGCGGATTTCTTCTTAGCGTCATAGTAAGTCCTCGAGTTTGAATGTGCCGTCTCTGCAATGTCAATCTCTACAGCCTCTGCGGGTGCGGTGAGTGCCTCTTCAGACTGGTCCTCTTCGTCCAAGGATCTTGGTGTGAGCACCAGAGTGACCTGTGAAATTCCATCAGAAATTCACAAGATGTTGGATAACCATCATAAAAAGATGATCCGTTTAAATTTCACATGATAAAACGACATTCTCGCAATTGTGGCGCGAATCACTCCACAGCGATTGCAACAGATCACATCTTTCAATAATTCGATGTCACCACATAAATCTGATTCAAATAATGTATTCACGCACCTTTCCCTTCTCGAGGTTAAGCTTGTGTATCATCCCTGCAAACTGGTCGCCCTTCTTCTTCTCTTCTTTGATAATACGTGCCAGCTCAGACCAAGACATGGAGCTTGTTCTGGCACTGTTTATAATGTTGATCACCTGCGTGGCATCTCAATTCATTATTTCTCCATCACTTTAATAAACAAAATATATTGAAAAATTTTGGATTAAGTCAAATCAGAAAATATCTCAAAAAAAAATTTCAATTAAATTTCGTGGAATATTCACCTGTTGTACTTCGTTGATGTTGGACTCGATAAGCTGCGCCTTGTAGCGGTTGATGTCTTCGTTTCTCAACAGCTCGTCCACTCTGCGCTGTTGATCAATCTTCACCTTGTCTAACTTGGACAACACGGCGGCTTCTTGTGCTGCTGCCGCTTGGTCTATTCTCTGAGATTCCACCTGAAAATTTAATTTTTGTGATTATGTTGTTTTCTTCTGTATTTGTTCATTAATGAAGAATTGTTGTGGGAAACCCCACTGAAATTCATCTATTAAAAATGTGTTGAAAATTTAGGCGTTGTAGATAATAAAATTTACCTTGGAGAAGAAAGAATCTACAGCCTTATCAAAAGTAGGGTAATCCTCCTTCTCTTTGTTTGCAAATTGCAAATAGTCCATGGGGTGGAAATCGTCATAACTATTATGGTTATATTCCAGTTTTGAGTTGTCGAAAAATTCAAATCTTCTAGTAACTCACTATTTTTTGACTGGCTGCTTCTCTCCCTCTTCTTGTGCAGGGGCAGGCTCTTCCTTTGTGCTCGTTGTAGATGGCTCTGCGGTTTTGGCGGGAATCTGGTTCTCTCCCTCCTTAGTGTCCAAGGAGATACCCGTCTTGTTGGATTTTTCCAATTGATATTCTTTCTTCTTCTGTTTACGGTCCACTTTTGTGCCCGCTGCCTTTTTTTTTGTATCCTCTGTCTTGATCCAAATGTATCCCTGGTGATGTCAGTATGTCACTGTCATCATAACGCCAAAAAATCACCTTGGGTACAGTCTTCCCATTAGGATTCAAGGTGTCCTCTAACTGTAATAACACCACGCCCAGCTGGTTCAATTTTTCGTCATCTACAACGCTCAGAATTTTGAAAGTGATTTTTTTGAGACTCACTTAGGTCTTTTACAGTGGATGTGTTTTGCAGGCCGATAGACAATACACAGTGCTCAGCCACGAGAGTTCCCACATCTACAACGGTCAGAATATTCGTGCTCATCTATTTTGGGCACCTGTCTTCTGGTTGATCAACGTCTTCAATGTCTCGGTTCCTTCATGTGCTTTGAGCTCCTCTTTAAGCTGCATATTTTAGAAGTGATGAAGAGTTGAAGACATCACCTTCTCTGTGTCTATCGCTTTGTACTGTCTGATGTTATCTGTGGGGTATTTCTGGTGTGTGGCGACTATGACGTCATCTTCGTATTTGTGTGTACGAAGAAGAGTCTGGATGTTCAGATCGGCGTCTGTTAAGAGGACGTTACCCTGGAGGATTCAGATGTGATGAGATGATCGTTCATTGGCACTTACAGAGGCATACATCTCCACAATGAGGTTTTGAGTAACTGGACCGGTTCCAAAGGTGAACATGATCACACGATCTACTCCCAATTGAGTGACTGCCTCAACACGCTTTGTCCTGAGATGTTTTCTCAACTTCAAAGTGAAGACAGAAGGAAGGGTAGACTTCTCTCTGGCGTAGTCGGTGGTGTGTATACGTATTCCAGACTCGATCAAAAGGAAAACCTAGACAATATTTAGATGTTAGGGATTAGCAGATTCTGAACTCACCTTGTGGTCTGGCTTTGCTAATTTGAGCAGGTAGGTCTTTCCATTAATATCGTAGATGTTGGCCACACGAAGACCCACGATCTCTTCTCTGAGACATTTAACAACACTAGTAACGTCTAAAGACGTGAAACGACTCTTCATGATTGGTGCGTGATGTGATCTGAATCGTCGAACCGTTTTGCGAAAGGAATTTCATGGCGAAAGGAAGGAAACGGTCACGTGCCTTTCCAGATCAGAAACACGTTCGAGAATGACACTAGAACATGTCCAAGGTCAAGTGATTGGTTGTACCAAGAAGATGACTTCATGTGGTTGAATCAATCTAAATGCAATGAAAAGCGGTCTGAACTGTTTCTATTGATTTATTGTGCACCGGTGTCTCTCTTCTTTCTTCTTTGCTTGACATCGTGGTTGTAAACTCTGGCGATGTCTATAAAATCAAGGATAATCATTACTGATCATAATGACGGTGTCATAAATAAAATCATCCATCTCAAGAAAGATGCCACAAGAAGGCCTCCAATAACAACGAAAATTCAAAGGTGAGGATACTGACTTCGGTTGTCGTAATCTGCTCCTTGAGGAAGCCAATGTCCTCCTCTAAGCTGGTCAGATTCTTTTCTGCAGATTCCAAGTTCTTGGAAAGAAGCTCAATGGCCTCTTCAAAAGTGTATTCCACCATCACATTAGCCTGCAGAAGTTATGAACTCTGATCTCAATCATTCAAATAGATGATCACTCACGCCGAGCCATAAACAGACGACTGAGGGTGTGATCTTAGCATGAGCGTATACGTTGTCAGATAACTCAAATTCGGTTATGACAACCTCCTCGGTTTCCTGTGTTTTTAAGATCAAATTACATTAAATAGGGTACCTTCTTTGATTGGAGGTGCTTTACCATCACTAGAGTGTTTTTTATCTCAGGGATCTTGTTTTTCAGAGCATTCTTGCTCTTTGTGAGGGACATTTCCATCAATTTGAATTTGCTAATCAGAATCAAAATACAATCACAATTAAGTGCACTCACCTATAGTTCTCTTGCATTCTTTTGAGAGCTTCATCTGCGCTCGCTTGTTTGGAAATAAAGTCATCGACATCTTCCTATAATACAATATCAGCAAATCCATTTCGAACTCGGGATGAATTTGAACTTACGATGAAGAGGGCTTTGGGTATTCCCCTTGATGATACGGAAGGAGAGGCCATTGAGATCAGATTCGAATCGATCCAACAAAATAGAAACTGGCTGTTTGTAGAAGCAGTTGGTTTGCGACAGTTCACTGCAAAATAAAAAATTGTCTCAAGAGCCTGCTTCTCCTGACAGAGGCAAAATAATTAGAAAAACTTGCAATGAAATTTTCAGCTCAGCACAAATTGCTCATATTTATAGAATTGAACTGTGAGCTCAGTCGAAATGCACACTTTCACGCTTCTCTTTAAGACCAGGAAGGTCTTCTAAAATACAGCTAAATAAGATTTTCGATACGTGGTCTTGGCTGAGGTGAGAGAATCTCATTTATTCTCTGAAATTATCGAGTTAAGAATGTAACGGAAATATAAAAGGTGATCATACAGAAATGAACCCGGGACAATAAAGAAATAAAAGTGCAACAAAAACATGGTTCGTCTTGCATTTTGTAACTGCGAAAATCAAAGACATCTCCACCATCTCGACATTGAAATGATCTGATCACCTCTACCACGTCTTTATCTTCAGAATCAACTGTAATATTTTCGCCAGAAAATTTCTCGTCAATATACTCTCGTCTTTAAAACCTAATCCCAAAAGAAGTGACCGGGACGCACCAGAAGCAGCCAGCACTTGAGCGATCTGCCTCGAGAACAGCTCGAGCTGCTAAGCAGAGTCAGAGACCAATTAGTGTCCACAAACAGAATTATTACCTCGACATCTCGCTTCCCTAAAAGTGTTCTGACACTATATGTGTCTTCTTCTGAATCGACGCTCATCTGACCTTGATTAACACTAATTGCCAAACGAAAATGCAATGTTTGGGCTCACCAATGTGCCCATTCTGCCGGTTTGTGTGATGATCAGGAATAGTCTATCTGAGAATTGTTGAATGACAATGTCTGTTCTAACGCCGCTTATATTTGCAGAGATTTGTGAAGATCTCTTCGGTGTTTCGTTGTATGCTTGCATATCTCTTCGATTCAGTTATGATGATCTGAAATCCAAAAAAATAGTTTCAATAATTTTCATTGCGTAAGAGGCAAAAAACAACTGCGATAAAAGTCGGAACACAACAGAAAAGTTTGTGAAGCGGACAGCGCATACAGAGAGGAACCATGGCGATGCGCACAGAGAAGAAGGACAAATCAGATGCTCGTTTCAGAGGATTTGTGATGAATATCCTTTTGTCAAATCATTCATTCATCAATGTTGTTTTTTTCTTAACCATTCTCACACAAAACCTTTGGTCAGCATATTCTGAAGAATCCTCTCATTATTCAGGGAATCATACAAAAGGTGATCATCGAAGATACATTGCTGAAATTCTTATTTTATCAGTCTGATTTGAAGTCCACTGATGTGGCCCTTGAAGTCGGTCCTGGAACAGGTAACCTCACAGTCAAACTGTTGGAAGATACCAAGAAGGTGAATCATCATTCGGAAACCAAAAATCGGTCTTCATTTGAGTTCTCTTTTGTTTAGACAAATAGGTCATCGCTTGTGAGGTCGATCCTCGTATGATTGCCGAGTTACAAAAGAGAGTGATGGGAACAGAGTATGCGCCCCGCCTGCAGATCATCTGTGGTGATGTCATCAAGATGGAACTTCCCTATTTCGATGTTTGTGTGGCCAACATCCCATATCAGATCTCTTCTCCTCTGGTCTTCAAATTATTAGCACACAGACCCATATTTAGGTGTGCTGTTCTCATGGTCCAACAGGAGTTCGCTATGAGAATGGTAGGTGCACATACTTTACATCAGATTTGATTTTGTTGTTGCATCTGGCAACAACAGAAGATGTATGCGTGATGTTACATTTTGTACAAAGACACCAAGTAATGTTTTGCCAAAAAGCAAAACAAATTTTAAATTCGACATTTAAATTTCGGCAGGTGGCGGGACCTGGAGATCCACTCTACTGCAGACTTTCCATCAACTGTAGACTTTTATCCAAATGTACACATCTCATGAAGGTGATTTCGTTGTAAAGACGCTTGTAGACGCTGAAAATTGATGTACAGGTCGGTAAGAACAATTTCAAACCACCTCCAAAAGTCGAATCCTCCGTGGTCAAAATTGTCCCCCACAACCCTCCACCACCTATCAACTTCATCGTGAGTCCTCCCCCCATATGTTTATTTTGCCATCTACAACGATGTAATATTATTCCAGGAATGGGACGGACTTTTACGTTTGTGTTTCACCCGTAAGAATAAGACAATTGGAGCCATTTTCAAGCAAGATTCCGTTGTCAAACTCTTGGAACAAAATCTCAAAACCTGGTGCGCTCTCAACCAAAAGGTGACGTGTATCTACAACGCCAAGAGCTGAAATTTCTGCAGAATTTCGAGGACTACCCTGACATGAAGGAGACGATCCAGGAGGTCCTGAACGATGAAGATAATTTTGGAGAAAAGAGATCTAGGACTTTGGACGTAGACGATTTCTTGAAGCTGCTGGCACTTTTCAACAAGAGAGACGTGCGCTTTGCATAAACAACGTTGTAGATGAAGATCGTACTTATTTTTTTGGTGGCGTAATGTGGTGCACTAGAAAAGTTGTTGGAAGAATCAGTGTCACATTCTCGTCTTCGAGATTGTTTTTTTGTGGTAAGCAACCGTGCGCGTTCTCGGTAAGTGCCAAATCCCGTGACGTGATGAACGCGTTCAAAAAACCACTGTTTCTACAAGAAAAATCAAAATTGATAAACCCCGAATCTTCTCTTTAGAGAATCAAGGGCTTGTCCTCTTCTTTAAATCGCTCTTCTCCTCTTCAAAGTTACATATTAATCTGGGATTAATTAAAAAGTGGACATTGCCCGTCAGATCTCACAGTGAAAGGTCACGTGATTTTGCCATTTGCTGAGCAAGACGGGAAAACCTGGTTTCCCCTCTGGGCTTTCCGCGGAACTCTTCTCACCCCTAGAAATCGTCAGGTCATTGCTTCATAACTTCTGTCACAAGCATCGCAGCAGAGAAGGTCATCGTTCGATAAGGTCTGCTAAGAATGTTAAGCGATATGGCTGAATGATTGTGACAGAAAGAACTGAAAAGAGCTGTGACAGAGGTGATGAACAACGAACATGAAAACAAACAAGAGACGTACGGATGGGCCATGCCTGCTGCTCAAGGTCTTTATGATCCCTCCTTAGAGAAGGACGCATGTGGTGTGGGATTTATGGTTCATACCAAGGGTGTCCCGTCACACTCACTCGTCATGTTTGGAAACAACGTACTGTGCAAGCTATCCTCTAGAGGTGCGGTCGGTGCTGATCCTCGAGACGGAGATGGTGCTGGACTCATGGTTGGCATCCCACACAAGTTTTTATCAAAGATTCTGAAAGAAGATGGTGTCGAATTACCAGAACAAGGACATTATGCCGCTGGAAACATCTTCTTTTCTCCTGATGATCAACTCAGAGAGCACTGCATGGAGGTTTTCACTCAAGAAGTGAACTCTCTGCAGCTCAAATTGATCCATTGGAGAAGGGTATGTGTCCATCTTCAAAATTTGAGAATATTTTCGCCGACCTTTTGGCAGGTCCCTGTAGACAGCAGTGTCCTCGGTCCCATGTCAAAATCAAAAGAGCCCGTCATGATGCAGGCTTTTGTCGTTCCACAAGCTCACATGGAGGCTGGTCTCTTCAAGAGAAAGCTCTACACGTTGAGAAAGAGGGCAACTCACAAATTGGGCTTGGGGAAGAGCTTCTATATCGCGTCTCTAAACACACAGACCATCGTATACAAAGGACAACTCACACCAGCACAAGTATACTCCTCTTAGAACTTTTTGTATCTGTCACTTTTTCCACTTTCTTCTCAACTTTTTTCAATTTGAAATTTACGAATTTCAGGTGTATAATTATTTTCCTGACATCCAGAACGCCGATTTCGAGAGCCACTTCGCCTTGGTTCACTCTCGTTTCTCCACAAACACTTTCCCCTCTTGGGACAGAGCTCAGCCCATGCGGTGGCTCGCTCACAATGGAGAGATCAACACATTGGGCGGTAACATCAACTGGATGAGGGCTAGAGAAGGTGACGTCATCCGTCTATGACGGCGTTGACGTAAACAGGAATCCTCTCCAGCGACAACTTTGAAGATCTGGAGTCATTGTTTCCGATCATAGAACCTTTCGGCTCTGACTCTGCCACTTTTGATAATGTCTTGGAATTACTGATCGAGACCGGCACTTTATCATTACCAGAGGCGATCATGATGATGGTCCCTGAAGCGTGGCAAAATAACGACTATATGGACCCCGCAAAGAAGGCGTGGTACCAGTGGGCTTCTTGCCTTATGGAGCCCTGGGACGGCCCAGCTCTCTTCACCTTCGCAGACGGAAGGTGACACAAAGACACCCAACATGTTCTAAATATAGACAGATATTGTGGAGCTTGTCTGGACAGAAACGGTTTGAGGCCTTGTAGATATTGGATCACAGATGATGACATCATGATCTGCGCCTCAGAGGTGAGTAAAAATTATTGTCAAAGAATATACTTGAAAATATTTTACGTACTCATGACGTCATCAGGTTGGAACTCTGGACATTGACCCCGCGAAAATTCAGAGAAAAGGAAGGCTGATGCCAGGAAAAATCCTCCTGGTCGACACGGTGGAGGGAAGAATTGTAGAGGACGAAGAAATCAAAGACAAGGCCGTGCACCGCCACGACTTCGCCAAAACCATCGACGAGCAGCTTTTCACGCTGGAAGAGGTGCATTCGTTTGTTTTATTTTGAAAAGAATACTGTCCTCTTTTGAGATTGGTTTGCGGTTGTTACCGTGAAGAATCTTTGTGGAGATTTTTGTTTTTTCTGTCATCTGACGTGGAGAAGGTGTCAAAAAAAGTCGGTTTCGAGCAGAAAGAGCGCGGACCACAAGAGACTCTCCAAAGACTCGACAAGAGGATGCACGTGTTTGGGTTCAGCGTGGAGCAGATGAACCTACTCATCATTCCCATGCTGAGCGGCATGGAGGGTCTGGGATCTATGGGACATGATGGAGCACTGGCTTGTGTATCTACAGAGCCAAGAGTTATTTACGAATATTTCAGGCAGTTGTTCGCTCAGGTACATTTTCGTCTCTGTCAAATGTTTATTTTCTCAAGTTGAAATGTCTTTCAGACTTTTTGACTTTTTGACAGGTCACAAACCCCCCTATTGATCCACTTCGTGAAGAGCTGATCATGTCGCTGGTGTGTTATGTCGGCCCCGGCGGAAACCTTCTGGAGCACGACCCAGCAGCCCAATGTGCAAAGTTATCTCTCCCCTCCCCCATGCTCAATTCCCGCCAATTTTATGCCATGAAGAATATCCACGTCTACAACGAGGCGTGGAGATCCAAAACCATAGACATCACTTTTGACAGATCCTTGGGATCTGACGGATATTTGTCGACACTTGATCAAGTCTGCGACACCGCTGTACAAGCTGTCAGAGATGACTTCAGAATTTTGATTTTGTCCGATAGAAACACGTCAGAGACACGTGTCCCCCTGTCGACATTATTAGCTTGCGGAGCTGTTCACCATAAGTTGGTGGAGTTGAAGCTCCGATTGAAGATTGTTCTAGTTGTAGAGACGGCGGAGGCGAGAGAGGTGAGAGATTTCCCAGAAATTTTGTCTGAAAGTCTTAGGTCCACCACATGTGTGTATTGGTAGGCTACGGAGTAGATGCGATCTACCCCTATCTAATACACGATCTGATTGAGAGGTTGCACGGAGATCATTCTCTCCCCGCTTTGGATCTCTCTGTTGACCAATTAATTTTCAACTATCACGATGCCTGTGACCACGGAATTCTCAAGGTATTTTTAATTTTTGAAAATTTTTCATTTCAAATAAATTTTGAAAAAAAAAGGTCATGTCAAAGATGGGTATATCTACACTTCACTCCTACAAAGGAGCACAAATATTTGAGGCGCTCGGACTTGACAACACCGTGGTGTCCAGATGCTTCAAGGGCACCGCAACACGTATTGGTGGCTCCAACTTTTACACCTTGGCAACTGACGCCATCGCGTTCCATGAACTGGGATATCCATCACAGATTGGATGCGAGAATCCTGCGGTTCACGACGCCTCTTCTTATAACTTGCGAGAAGCTGGAGAATACCACTACCGCATCGGTACGCTTTACAAGTTATTTGAGATCATTGCGCAAGATATGATTTTTGAGCATAAAATGAGTGAAGAGATCACTTACAATTTGTAGGAGGAGAAAGCCACATGAATACACCGGGGAGTGTGGTCAATCTACAAGACGCTGTCAGGAACAAGAATGTCGACTCTTACCGCGCCTATTCTGCAGAAATGCAAGAGCAGACAAGCAAATGTGCTCTGCGTGGCATGTTGGCTATAGAGTTCGAAAACAGGCAATCCGTCCCCATCGAAGAGGTAACTTCCTCGAAATCTCCCGTTTTATTCCACGAAATTTCTTCGAAATTTCCGGGAACTTTCTCATTCATTTCAGGTGGAAGACTGGACATCTATAGTGAAGAGATTCTGCACTGGAGCTATGAGTTATGGAAGCATCTCGGAGGAGGCACATTCTACACTTGCCGTCGCCATGAACAGAATCGGCGCCAAGTCCAACACAGGAGAGGGTGGCGAGGACGCCGATAAGATCTTTACCGAAAAGGGGGAGTCAAGACGCTCCTCCATCAAGCAGGTGGGACTTGTACAACTTTTTTTCGGAATTTTAACTCGAATTCTCATTAAAAATTCAAGGTGGCTTCGGGAAGGTTCGGAGTTACAGGTTATTACCTCACAAACGCGGAGGAATTGCAGATCAAATTAGCCCAGGGCGCCAAGCCTGGAGAAGGTGGTGAGCTCCCCGGCCACAAGGTGACAATTCTCCACGACTTCGTGGGTATTCTGACGTAACGGAGGTATCTGAATCCATCGCGAAGACGAGAAAGTCGACCGCAGGAGTTGGGTTGATTTCGCCACCACCGCATCACGATATCTACTCCATAGAGGATCTGAAGCAATTGATCTATGACTTGAAATGCTCCAACCCTCCCGCTCGGATTTCTGTCAAACTTGTCTCCGAGGTGAGTGTTTGATCTACAACGAGCGCACAATCATTTGGACTTGCGGCTCGAAAGTTTATGCCGTTTCAAAGAATTGAGATGGAATAGGTTGGAATTGGAGTCATCGCTGCTGGAGTAGCCAAAGCGAAGGCGGAGCACATCCTGATCTCCGGACATGACGGAGGTACTGGAGCTGCAAGGTGGACCGGAATCAAGCACGCCGGGTTACCATGGGAATTGGGTCTTGCAGAGACACACCAAACACTCGTCCTGAACAATCTCAGAAACAAGGTGAGATTTAAATTGATTAAATCTCCAGTATAAATGTGATTGTCAGAAAGATTTGTGGCATACGATAATGTATGACCTTGCCAGGTGGTGCTTCAAACAGATGGCCAGATCAGAACCGGTTTAGATGTGGTCATCGCTTGCTTATTGGGAGCTGAGGAGTGGGGATTCGCCACTACACCTCTCATCGCCCTCGGGTGCATCATGATGCGAAAGTGTCACCTGAACACTTGCCCTGTGGGAGTCGCCACGCAAGACCCTGAACTCCGCAAGAAATTTGTAGGACAGCCAGAACACGTCATCAACTTCTTTTATTACGTGGCAGAGGAGGTCAGAGATATCATGGCCAAACTGGGTGAGATAACGAGATGACACGATACGACATGACACGTCATAACACGTTAGAATGATGTCACTGATGCTTTCAGGATTCAAGAAAATAACGGACATGGTGGGAAGATGTGATCTGTTGAAATTTCAGGGAGATGTCACCAATCCAAAGATGGCCAATATTGATTTTTCAAAACTCCTCACACCCACCCCCTTCCAATTTTCACAGAAGATTCCACAGAATTTCAACTTGAACAACCGGGCTGAAAACAAATTTTTGTCCGAGATGATGAGGGCTCTGGATCATGATGAGCAAGTCAGTAACTCTTTCTTCTTTTATCTTTGTTTTGAACATCTACAACGAAAAGATGTACATCTCAAGTTCCCAAAAGTCTTAATGTCTCCAGGTCAAGATTGAGACCAAAATCTCCAACACGGACAGAACTTTTGGGACGACTATCAGCAGCAAAATCCACGCCAAGTTTGGAGAAGAAGGAATGACAAAGGGTAACATCCACATCAAGTGCAACGGATCCGGAGGCCAGTCGTTCGGCGCTTTCCTCGCCAAGGGTCAGAATCTCTCCGAAATCTCCGTGAAAACTCATCGAAAATTCAGGTGTGACCTTGGAGCTAGAGGGCGACGCAAACGACTACGTTGGAAAGGGTATTTCTGGCGGGAAAATAATTATTTACCCGCCTAAAACTTCCCCCTTTGTGGCCGAGAACAACGTCATCGTGGGAAATGTCTGTTTCTATGGAGCTACCAGTGGAAGGGCATACGTAAGAGGAATCGCGGCAGAAAGATTCTGCGTGAGAAACTCCGGTGCCGAAGCCCTCGTAGAAGGTCAGTCTACAACGCCGTCATAATATGTCAAATGTCATTGTGACATTTTTGACAGGTGTGGGAGACCACGGGTGTGAGTACATGACCGGAGGAAGGGTCATCATTCTGGGATCCTGCGGCAGAAACTTTGGAGCTGGAATGTCTGGAGGTATCGCTTATGTGTGGGACCCGGCATCCCAATTTCCAAGAATGGTCAACAAAGAGTTGGTGCAGCTGGAGTCCTTGGAGGATCCAGATGAGGTGGGATTTAAATTATTTTGGTCTGTGCAAACTTACACAAGATCTCATGTGGCTCTGGTAGCCACAGAAACTGTTCGTATTGACAATTGTAGATTGAGTATGTCAAGACATATTTAGAAGAGCACAGAGACCTCACCGGTTCAGAAGTGGCTGCAAGGCTTTTGAACGACTGGACCAAATCATTGCGCCAGTTTGTCGTCGTGATGCCCAAGGACTACAAGGCCGTCATTGCTAAGCAAAAAGCACAGAAACAGCAATCTCAACCCGGCGAGGTCAAGGTGAAAATTCACAGAAATTTACTCCTCGTATCAAGAAGATTCTGACAGAATTCCAGGAAATGCTCAACGGACACCCCAAGAGCAACGGACATTCAAACGGGCACTCCAACGGACATTCAAATGGACATTCGAACAGTAAGGCCCGCTCAGAATCTTCCAAGAACAATGAGATCGACCACCAAGCGAGGGAGAAGATGGCTGATCTCGAAGACATCATCACCAATGAAGAGGTGAGCCTCTACATGACGTCATCACAGTCATTGATATTCTCAGGTTGCTAAGAAACAACTGGACAAGATCAAAGGGTTCATGCTATACAAACACAAGCACGATAAGTATAGAAAAGCTGGAGAGAGGGCCAAGGACTGGAAGGAAATCTCATACCGCATCGACTCCAACGAACTCCGAACCCAAACCGCCAGGTGATGACCCTCTACAATTCCGACCTACATCTACAATAGTGTCTCATTCTGATGAGAACAGATGCATGGATTGTGGCATTCCGTTCTGTCAATCAGATTACGGCTGTCCTATTGCAAACATTATCCCCTCGTGGAATGAGCTGGTCTTCCAAAACAAATGGAAAGAGGCCTACCAGAGGTTGGCCCTCACAAACAATTTCCCAGAGTTCACGGGGAGGGTATGCCCAGCTCCGTGTGAGGGTGAGTCTGTTGTCTCTTCTCATCCTTAAGAAGATGTTTTTTCCGTGTGACGCAAAGCAAACAAGCACATGTACCAGTCTGTGAAAATATTTCCGGATGTTGCTACAAAATAAACACAATTTCCTCCAAATGATCTGTAACACAACGACAGGTGCTTGTGTCTTGGGCCTGATTGAAATACCCGTTGCAATCAAATCCATAGAGTGTGCGATCATAGACAAAGCCTTCGAGATGGGCTGGGTCATCTCTTCTGCGCCCACGGTGAGCCCAGACAATCTTGAAATTTTCTAACCGGAATTAGTTCCGGAACGGGTTCAAAGTTGCCATCATCGGATCCGGTCCGGCAGGTCTTGCCGCGGCTGACCAGCTCAACAGAGGCGGTTATACCGTGACCGTTTATGAGCGAAGTGACAGGCTTGGAGGACTTTTGATGTACGGAATCCCCGAGATGAAATTAGAAAAAAGGGTGGTGCAGAGGAGGATCGATCTCATGTCCTCTGAAGGAATCCAATTCCAGACCAACGCACACGTCGGATTCAACGTGGACGCCAAGCAGTTGCTCCAGGGTGAGACGTGACATTATTACAAGTGTCATATTGACGTTTCTGACAGATCATGACGCGCTGTTATTGGCGACCGGAGCTACTTGGCCCAGAGATTTAGACATTCCGGGCAGAAATGGAAAAGGAATCCATTTTGCGATGGATTTCCTCCACCAAAACACACAAAGCCTTTTAGATTCCCAACTCTCTGACAGCAAATACATCAACGCCCGCGGGAAGAATGTCATTGTCATCGGAGGAGGTAGGATTTTCAAAAAATGTTATTAAAAAATATTTCTCTGCATCTACAACGAGACTGAAATGTGAAGGTGATACTGGAGTTGATTGCATCGGTACAGCGGTTAGACATGGCGCTGCCTCTGTCATCAACTTTGACTATCACGAGAAGCTTCCAGACGACAGAGCTGCGGACAACGCATGGCCACAATGGCCCAAGATTTTCCGAGTAGAATACGGTCATTCTGAGGTGATTACAGATGATGAATCTACAACGAAACTGACCCATCAGGTGGCGGAGCAGTACTCCAGAGACCCCAGGGAGTTCTGTGCAAAGACGAAGAGCTTTGAGTTAGATTCAGAAGGTAAAGTGACGGGCGTCAACACAATACAAGTGGAATGGTACAAAAACGAACAGAACAGATGGGCGATGAGAGAAGGTGATCTTTCCATCATGGCACAATGGACATGCCAATTGACGTGATGCAGTTGCTGGAACAGAGAAGAGCTGGAAGGCGGACCTCATCTTGCTTGCGATGGGTTACACAGGACCCGAGAACAAGATACTCGAAGACTTGGGCGTAAAAATCGAAAGGCCCAGAGGAAATGCACCAGGAAGCCTCGCAAAGACAGTCAAGGCTAGTTACAAGACAAACGTGAAAGGTGTCTATGCTGCTGGAGACTGCAGGTGAGTTTTTTCTACAGTTCTGGAAGATATTGACTCGTTGTAGAAGAGGACAATCACTGGTGGTCTGGGGTATTCGGGAAGGAAGAGAGGCAGCGAGAGAGATTGACGAGAGCATAAACGGGACTTCAGTTCTTCCGGTGACCGGAGGAGCCAGAGCAACACTGCATGGAAGAAGAACGATCATCGCACAGTGATGCAACATATAGAACATAAAACGAAACGTTTGTAGCGAGTGCCTGTAAATTTGATCCACGAGGTTATGGTGATTTCCGTGAAAGTCGCCGACATCAGCTTTTTTCTCTTGAGATTCTCGGATAATTCCAAATAAATGTACTAAAATGGAGTTTTTTATAACGTTTTCTATATGGTGTGTAAAAAGCAATCTAGAGGTTGGAGGAATTCAGACTGTCTTGTCAATCATGATTTATTTGTGACTAGACCGGGTCTGTTCAGTTCTTTTTCAAGGTGATTTGGCTGATGTACCAGACTCGCCCGTCAGAGTCATATCTATATTCGAATGTGTTGACTCCGTTCGCTGCGGACTGCACCTGGAACGAAAAGTTGTTAATTCCTGGTGGCAGTCTGACACCATTGACCAGCTTGACGCCGTTGAATATGGCGATGAAGTACTGCGCGAAGGTCAGATTTACACAGTTAGTAATAAATTCTGAGCGAAAATCCTGAAGACATACATAGCCGTCGCTGGGGTATGACCCGGCGTTTATAGTGAATGACAGTGTCATGGTGACATTGGCAGGTGTGTAGATGGTCTGTTGTCTGTAAGAGTTTCCGTAGAAACCGACTTGATTGAAAGCCTCGT
>MZNV01002213.1:0-13968 GCA_002081555.1 Protostelium mycophagum | reverse complement strand
CTTTTCTCTTTGTTGTTCTTTTTCTCTCTCTCCATTCTCCTTCGTGTAAGTAATTACACTAATCTAATATCAAGCCGATATTTGGCCTTTTTGACAGGTACCCCCCTTGTGCCCAGAAACTGAGCATTCTGATAAATGAACACAGAAACTTCAAGTCCAGAGCAGAAGAGTATAAATAAAGAGACATTAATTAATATAATACCTCATGAAAGTTCACTTGTTTATTCAGCCTGTTTTACAACTGGCCTGCGTGCATCGCACATGCGGTGATCGGCCTCTGGGCCTGGCCGTTACCCCGGCTCAAGGTATACCTATTGAAAGTCGTCATCTTGTTTGTTGGCATCTTCCTCGTTGTAGTGCTGTGCAACCCATTCCCTGTTGCGTTCAGATCATTTGGCTCAATAAGAACCAAGCCCAGCAAAATCCCATCAACTTTGACACCACTCTGTACTCGGCAAGGATGCTCTTCCAATCAACAAGAAGAGAAGAAAATGAGAAATAAAACATTGACCCCTAATCATCATCAAAAATGATGTCTAAATCGCATTTTCGACTTACCCTGTTGTCCAAAGAACCTCTAAATCCACAAACACCTGTCTCTGTATGTTATCTGTATACTTGTGTTGTTGTCAGATCAGCATTTTAAATATCACTGAATTGGACGATCTGGCTGTAAAGCAAGAACACTTACGTATTATTAGAAAATTGCTGTGATGTGATTTTCAAATCAAATGTTTGCCGATCTCAACAAAGTCCTCTTCACCACAGATGGTCGAACTCATCCTCACGGTACTTTCGTATTAGGGACAGATACTGTCTCTGCTGATGGTTCTTTTTTGGTCCATCACTTTCTGCATACTGGTCTTAAGACGGGAAAACATGTGATATTGGTGGCGCTCGAACAAACTGCCTTTCATTATCAGAGCGTGGGCAAGAAACTGGTGAGAGGATTTCTTAAACTCTTCGCAGTGGCGAATAATCAATCCTACTCACTATCCAGTAACTGATCCAACACCCTTCTTTTGAATCATTCAAATCTGGCGACACATTCAAAGTTCGCTTCATAGAGCTGTCAATGTCTGACTTTGATCCAGGGATCAAATCTCACACAAGAGGAATCACAAAACTCTCTGACTTTTATCGACGGTCTCTCCATCACCCCAACATCAACGAACAGTAGCTACATACATTTCTCAATTGGCAAAGACTCACTCAGGTGGCGATCTCATGTTATCAATTACAAAAGCCAAACCCGCATGCATTCTTTGTACAAATAATTTCGAAGTAGATGTTCTGCTGGAAATGACAGCGAGCAGAGGACTATACACAAAGATGAAGAATATTATAAAGACCAACGAGAAATCCAAAAATGGAACATTTCTGGTGTTTGATGGCCTGAACGCTTTGTTCTATTTCTATCCTAAAGACGAAGTCACACAGTTTCTACAATATTGTAGATCGCTCATACATCATGCTCAGGTGGGTCATCTTGAATGACTTGAGATCCCCCTCGTAACACAGAAACAATATACAACAATCTTCACAGAAATTATGCGTACTGACCAATCCAACAGCCCACTTCCTGTCTCTTTGCCATGATGCATGAGGAGCATGACGAAAAGTTGATCTTACAACTGGCTCACGCATCACACGTGACATTGTCAGTGGAAGAGATCGACACTGGATATTCTAAAGACATCAACGGCCAGGTAAACATGACCATTTATTCTTTTCAGCAGATGGAAGCGACATGTTGCGGTTTCATCCTTCATTTTTATGTTAATCAACCATGATTTCCAGCTCTTGGATCAACAGAAGGCTCTTAAAAATTATTTCTGTGCTCCAGTGCCACAATATAGTGCTCAGCAACAGCTGCACCATTGATCTCATGGACATAAACCTGACTGACATTCCTCAGTTGACCATTTTATACACAAAAGAGATCTTCAAGCAACAATTCTTCTCGCCAGAACAGTTTCACTTCAAGGTCACAGAGAACAACGTACAGCTCTTTGCATTCAATAGATGATGCTTTTTTATTGATTCTTTTTGCAATCAGAACATGTTAATGCGTTCGTTTCGTCCGTCCTCTATACGATGTCACCTGTGAAGGCACTGTGAAGTCGTGCCGCTCTCGGTTTTGTTGCAGCAAAAGAATGGAAAATGGTGAGATGAGATCTACAACTCGTTTCGTCCTTCATATCACCAAATCAACATCAGATCGATAAAATGACGGCCGAAGTCTTGGTAGAAAGATGATCATCTCTCAATTATGTCGCTCACATGAATAGGACGATATTGAGGCCAGTTATGAGGAAGACCTCCATAGGAATCCGTATATCGTGAAGAGTTGGCTGCGTTATCTCGAGTATCAGATGGGAAAGCCACTACCTAAGAGGGCAGTTATATATGAAAGAGCTTTGTCCAGTCTTCCCGGCAGTTATAAGTTGTGGAATGCTTATCTCCAGGAGATCCGAGCCGAAACCCGAGGAAAAGCACCCAAGGATTCTATTTTCGAGGTTGCAAACAGAGCTCATGAGAGATGTCTCGTCCATCTTCACAAGGTATCAACATAATCCTGATCATATGATAATCATTCCTCCATTTTCTTGTGTGAAACTGCTGAGTTTGAATCTTTATATAAATTCATTGGAGACTGATTAAAGGAAGATGCCACGTATTTGGATGGATTATTGTGACTTTTTGATCAGCCAAAAGAAAATCAGCAAGACCAGACAAGCCTTTGACCGTGCTCTCAGAAGTCTCGCCGTCACACAGCATGACAGAGTCTGGAAAGCTTACATCAAATTTGTAAAGGCACCACACGTGCCCATCCCCACAGCACTTCGCGTCCACAGAAGATTTATCAGGGTATGTCTATTAAATCAAATGAAATTGTGGCTCGTGGCTGTGCCACATATTTGCCTGAAGAAATCGCAAACAAAAAAAGCCAGGACAATATTACTACTGGATTTATCTCATTTATTCTAAATGACCAAAAACATTCTATTGGCCCGGATATATCTAAAACACCCTTGTTTGCGCACCGCAGAGATCACGCTTCTAGTCATCTCTACCACATCCACTGAAAAGATTAGTGGGAGCCCACACATATAGAAGAGTTTATCAATTATCTGGTCGCCGCAAAAGAATGGGACGAGGCCGCCCTGAACATTGTAAAACTCGTAAATGATGCGGAGTTTGTCTCTCCCTCCGGCAAGACAAAGCACGAGTACTGGCTGCAGCTGTGCGACATCATATCAAAACACTCTGGTGAGTCTTATGATGTCATACTACAACTGCACAATAAATATCCTGTTGTAGAAGTGCGGATAATTTATAAAGATAATAGATAAGATCAAGAGCATACAAGTCGAACCCATAATTAGAAGTGGTCTGAGGAGGTTCAGTGACCAAGTCGGGAAATTGTGGACCACAATGGCTGATTACTACATCCGTATGGATAATATTGACAAGGTCATTTATTATTTAATATTATTTATTGTCAGAAAATCATGTTGATTGTTTTTGTTTTTGTAAATAACGAGAATACAGGCCAGAGATATTTTTGAGGAAGGAATGAATACTGTGATCACTATTGTAGATTTCACACAGATATGGGACGCTTATGCCACCTTTGAGGAGAAACTCGTCGACGTCGACATGAGCAATGAGGCGCTAGAGACGACAGGTTCGAGAGATTTTTGACAATTACATTTCTTTTCACATGAATTACCAACAGTGAAACCATCTCAAAAATTCACAATAAAAAATACATTTTCTAAAATTGAAAAAAGAATCTAAAAATAGCAGAGGAAGAGATCATGATGCAAGTCACTCGCTTTGAGCATCTTGTGGAGAGGCAAGGACTACTGATCAACTCTGTATTACTCAGGCAAAACCCCCACCAAGTTCAAGAGTGGATCAAGAGGGCTCAATTGTATGAAAATAATCCTAATATGGTAGTACATACTTACCAACAAGCGATCAAGACTGTTGATCCCCAGGTTTGTTTTTGCATTTATTCCATTTTATATTTGTAAATAATAAAAATCAAATGTGATGTTGATGTGTTTTGTGAACATATGATGAAAGTCCTCCAGAAAGCCAAGGGAAAACCTCAGATGTTGTGGATTAGTTTTGCCAAATACTATGAAGATGGAGGTGATGTAGATGGTGCCAGAAAGATATTGAAAAGATCCCTCGACGCACCTCTTCGTTATGTTGAAGATTTAGCACAACTTTGGTGTCATGTAAGTCAAATCGTTCTACAATTCTAAAAAACCATCACATTATCATGTCAAAGTTGCACGTTTAAAAGGCATTAGCCACACCGAAAACGCATCTTTGCGGCAAAGCCGCAGCGAGAACGTAACAATGCGAGAATTCTGCAGCGTCATTTCGCCGCATTCACGATGACATACATCACATTGTCAACTCACAAGAACAGGCCGTGGAGCTGGAGCTCCGTCACGGTGAGTACGAAAGAGCCAGAGCCCTCTTGGACGCCGCAACCAGAGTGAGAATTTCCCATGAAATTTCGGATGACGTGTTTTAACGGAGTTGTAGATACCAGAGGGGAAGGTGGTGGGTAAAGACGACCCCGTACAGCTTAAGATCCACAAGAGCAGTAAGATATGGGCTCTTTACGCTGATGTAGAGGAGAGTCTCGGTGACGTACTGTCTACAAAGGCTGTGTACCAGCGAATGATGGACCTGGTATTTATTTTTATTTTATTATTTTTTGAACTTTTGTTTGGTGGTACAAACCGCATGGGTTTAAGGTTTAGGTGGCATGCCCATTCTCACCGCAAGATCAAAAATCATCGCGGCAGATATCGGAAATAATCGTTTACATATTTCAGAAAGCAGCGACACCTCAGTACATCATCAACTTTGCCAACTATTTGGAAGAGAAGAGAATGTATGAAGAGAGCTTCAAGACTTTTGAGAAGGGGATCTCACTATTTAAATACCCGAACAACATTGATTTGTGGCTCTGTTACCTCACCAAGTTTGTGGATCGCTATGCAGGTGATGATTCCCACCATTTTTATAATTTTCTATAATCGAAATATATATTATTATTGTCATTTTATGATCCTAATGGCAGCTGCGCACTGTCAAAAGGCATTTTTCTTGCCTTCAAATAACAAGATAGCAACAAGGCTTTACAAACTACGCTTGCGGCAGAGCCGCAACATGCCGAATCAACAATAAACACAGTGGAAACGATTAAAATCTTGTAGGAAGGAAGATGGAAAGATCCCGTGAGTTATTCGAGCAAGTAGTATCCGAGATACCCGCACCTGACGTGAAGGTGTTCTATGTCCTTTATGCTAATCTGGAAGAGCAATACGGAATGGCCAGAAGAGCCATGGCCATTTATGACAGAGCCACGAAAGGTGATTTTGACAGTATTCCGCCGTTATGGATAAGACGTCTCTGCAGCTCTGCTGCGGGGACATACAAGACATGGAACAATTTATTTTCCAATGAAGATATTAAACTAAATATCTTGTAGCCGTGGCAGAGGCCGACCGATTCGCCATGTTTTCTCTGTACATTTCAAGAGCCACGGAGTTCTTCGGAGTTATAAAAACACGCGAAATCTACGAGAAAGCTATCGAGATGCTGCCAGACAAAGTTGTCAAGGTGACATCTTATGTTTTATTTTTATTTTTCTCAAAAAACTGTAGAATTAAAAAATAATAAATTTTCTGACATATTTT
This sequence comes from Protostelium mycophagum, assembly GCA_002081555.1. Taxonomy (NCBI): domain Eukaryota; phylum Evosea; class Variosea; order Protosteliida; family Protosteliaceae; genus Protostelium; species Protostelium mycophagum. The sequence goes on along the minus strand of MZNV01002213.1, from coordinate 8,236 downwards.
AGCACATGTGCATCCGTTATGCCGAGCTCGAGCGGAAGATCGGAGAAATCGACCGTGCTCGAGGCATCTACACTCACTGCTCACAATTCTGTGACCCCAGAGCTGACACCATCTTCTGGGACAAGTGGAGGTCCTTTGAAGTGGAGCATGGTAACCAAGATACTTTTAGAGAGATGATTAGAATCAAGAGATCTGTGGAGGTCAGTACACCTCTAAAGATATATTCGTTTTACAAACCAAACACCCGACTCACAACCAAAACAAAATCTAAACAATACAGGCACAATATTCCAACACCATCAACTACATCGGTGGTGCTCCAGTCTCCTCTATAGGCACCGCCAACTTTGTCTCCGGCGGCGTCACCGCAGGCAACGTGAAACCCGCTGAACCCGCAGCCCAAGAGCTGGACGACGAACCGGTGCAGGAGAACGTGGAAGAGATCGACTTGGAAGAACACGACGCGCTGAATTTCGAGTCGATGAACATACCTGACAAGGTGATCACAAACAATGTGAGAGAAGGCCAGGTAGAAGAGACCAGTGAGACGCTGGTAGAGAAGAGGATGGGTGCCTTGGAGAGGATGAAGAAGAGGAAGCATGAGGAAGTCCAAGAGAAAGACGAATAAAGTCAAGACATCAAGTGGTTTAAACATCGAGCTGGAGATTCATGAGAAACCACAAAAAGACGTCCACCTTCCTCGTTAGAATGGATATCGTTGAGAGGTGGTAGTTCTTTCATCTGTGTCCAAAATGTCGAATATGTCATGCTGACACGCTGTTCGTGAAAGTCTAAAGGCGATTGAATCAGTGAATTATCAGTCTATACATTAGATCCTGCATTCCCTCCTCTCTCTAAATGTCTCAATTCTATCTCGAGGTCTCTCGCCATGTCCTCCAGAATTCTCAACTTCAGTTCCCAGTATGCATTCCACTGTGTACCTCTATGATGTCCGAGGCCTCGCTTCAGTCGATCAATCTCCACCAACTGATTCATCACTGTGTCAAGAGCATCAGCAATATTATCCCTCCAGTCGTATCCTTCAGGTAAAGAGGTCATGATGTGTGAAGATGATCGTTGTGGGGTAAGATGAATTCCTAGAGTCGCGAAACCGATCCCGCTGGTTGCAAAAAAATGACTTATGACAGGCCCGTTCTCCTTTATCAAAATCTACCCGAAATCTATCCAGATTTATCGATAGAACTTCTTGACCTTCTGTTTTTTTCCCGGCTTCCTGGTGCTCTGTTTGAACTCTTGATTTGCGTGTGCATTCCTTCGCTCTTTCACAAGCTGAAATGGCAGTGCATATTGTGCCTCTAAGCAGTATAAATCGTCATTTCTTTATATGTGCAGCTCCAAATAATCTAAAAGCCGCTCAAAAGTAAAATCCCACCTGACCGCTTTTCGTGTGGCAAGAGGTTATCCTTCAACATCAGAGAAAGTCCTTTTTTCAATCCAACGAGCTCCCTCTTCTTAGACCTTTTTTCTAATATGGTGTCTGTCTCTTCGTCTTCATCTCGTCTACCGAACGTGAGTGTTGAGTTACCGCAGTCGCATCATGACTTGAAAGATTACTCACTTCTCGTCTTCTACATCAACACTCAATTCCTTTGCCATGTTTCGCATCTCGCTGTCCCTCACCTTCTCAGAAGTCATTTTCGATGACAACTTTTCGATCTTTCTGGCCAATTCCATACGCTTGTGTACCCCCGGCATGATGGATCTGTCTATATCAAGACGTCTCATTCCATCTCTGTTGAGGGCATGGCATATCTTGTGGAACATCGGTATCTCCTTGGGTTGAATAAACGCGATACTGGTGCCTGTCTTTTGTTTAAAAGGAGGATGTGTGTGGGTCTTTACCCTTCTTCTTGGCTCTACCGGTACGTCCACTACGATGCACGTATGTCTGTTTTTATGTTATTATGATTTGTTTTGCGGCTGTGCCGCGGTAACGAGAATTGCATCCGAAAATCTACCTCCACGTGTTTTGGGATCTGGTAATGCACCACATGATCAACGTTTGGAATATCTAGACCTCTCGCTGCGACGTCTGTGGCAATCAAGACACTCTCATTCTCTTCAGTAAACCTACAAAATTATTATTCGATCCTATGTCTTTCCAAACCCACCTTTCTAGATTGCGTAGTCTCTGCTTTTGTTGCATGTTAGCATGCAAAGGAAATGCCTTAACATTCAATAAAGCCAACAGTGATACCAACCTGCCATCTCTCAGTACATAAAAAATCACAACGACCTCACTTGTGAATATTCACGATCGAGTTGACAAAGACGATCGTTCTGCCCTTGTGAGTTGACAGAAAGTAATATAGATATCCGTCCTTCTCTTCCAACATACACTCCACTTTGTACTCGGTGATGCTGTCCGCGACCACGTTGTGTTTGATCAAGTTTACGATTTTAATGGGCCGTTGGAAGGAGAGTCTGGACAGCAAGGTGTCTGTTTTGGTCAGTAAAAGTTTGTCTCTTTCATTGCAACTCTTGATTCTTCTGGTGATTTATTTATGCTGAAGGAACAAAAAGATTTCCTGAAGGGATTACCGAGAGTGGTGGTCTGCCTTCCATTTTTGATTTGGTCAGTCGTAGTCGTGAGTGTCGCAGAAAATATGTATGTCTGTCTCGGGAAATCTACAATGATTAAACCGGTATTCATATGTCGTGGTGAATCGCAACGCAATCGAACGCAACTTTTTGGGGTACAAAATAATGTGATAGAAAATACAAAAGCAGATGTGAGACATTAACAAGCACCGACTTTCGTATAAAAAATAAACACCAAGTCGCGAATAAATTACACTCTGAGTCGAGTGTATTTTAATTTTCTGGGCAAATCACCAAAGCGCAAAACACCAGTAACCGCATCACGACCAATCCGCAAACAAAGTCAACTCCATAACTCGACTCACCCGAACCAATGTTTGCGTCGGCCAAGAGTGGGGCGAATTCGTCATCATTCTCTTCGCCCACGTGTTGGTCCTTGTTAAATTTGAGTGGCAGAGCAGAGAGGATGTTGGTGAGCTCTTGGTAACAGCCAGCTTGAATCATCCTATCGGCCTCATCTATCACCAGATATTCCAGGGTGCGAATGTCTGTTGTATGTCAGGTTATTTTTTTGGTTAATTATGGTATCGATCATGGAATAGATGTCTGGATGTTTCTGAGGACGTGGGGCATAGCCGAATGAAAAATTATCTCACGTCTCACTCGATTTATACTTTTATATTTTGCAAAAAAGAATTGAATTTATTGTGGAAGAGCCGCACATAAGATATTTGAGTCTGTACAAAATAAATGTTACCTGATATGTATGGGACAAGGTTCTGCGACATGAGGTCCCAAAGTCTTCCTGGAGTGGCTACAACAATATCGGGGTGGCCGTTAAGCAATCTCTCTTGTTTCGGGAGAGCTATTCCTCCGATAATTGGCACAATCTATTTATAGATCAACATTATTTGGCCACCGAAGCCACAGAAATTACAGCAAAGTGAGTCGATCGTGTTGCATCCCGGCAGGGATGACGTCATTCAAATTAATACAACTTGACTTTATGATATCGTATGTATGTCCGTGTGATTTTTTTGCGATGTCCATTCTGCGGCTTCGCCACAATGAAACCAAAGATTTGTGAATTAAAACTACCTTGACATCGGTGTACTTGGAGATATTCTTCAAGTGTTTGTAGATTTGCATGGCCAACTCTCTTGTCGGGGTCATGATCAACGCCTTCAGGTGCTGGTCTTCAGAAGTTAAGAATCTACGTTCCAAGATACTAGTCATCAAGGGAAGCCCGAAGGCGAGAGTCTTTCCGGATCCCTTTTTCGGTCAGAAGATCATTTAGAATTTTGAAAATGCAAAAGATTCTTAATCAGACATGATGATATGTACATCTTGTTTTTGTGCCAAATTTTGCAGTTTCCTTTAAAATTTGTACTTACAGTCTGCGCGGCACCAACCACATCTTTACCATCACGTATGGAGGCTGTCAATGTCTCACTCTGGATCTCTGTGGGTGTACAGAAGCCCTCCTCTCTGATCGCTTTCAACAATCTGTCGTCGATTCCGTATTCATTCCAGGAGATGAAATCCTCTGTGTTCAATTCTGCCTCTTCATTTTTCTCTTCCTCCATAACATCTTCTGTCTCCTCTTCGCCTTCTTCTTTGATCTCTAATTCTTCCTCTTTGACCTGTACGAGCTCTTCTTCATTCTCAGCTTTGGTGTCATCATCTTTTGTATCGTCATTAAGCCCTGTGATGTCGGTGATCTCTTCTTGTTTGATCTCTTGTTTTGGCTTCATTTCGATCTTTGCCTTCTTCTTCAAAGGCTTCTTCTTCTTCTTCTCCAACTTCTCTTCATTCTTCTCTTCGACATTCTCGTCTTTTGGTATTGTCGCTGCTTCTTTACCCTTTTTGGCGGGTTTTTCCTTCTGTTTTTTTAATTCACCTTCTTCCTCTAACATGCGCTTATCTAGTGTCACACGTGTGGTATAGTTTTTTCCAAAAAAGTCCTTTGGATCGATCTCTTCGAGTGATAATAATCCAGAGTCATGATGATGATCTGCGCTGACTTCTATTTTCTTCCATGTCATGTTATCCACATGACCACTCTCCATGTAATCTATCTTAGCGTTCGGCTTTCTCTTGGGCATGTTTGTAGGTTTGATGTGCCTTCTCGATGTGTTCTCAGAGTTGATCGGAAAGCAAGTTTAATCTTTTTTCTGCGATTCGCAGGGCCGCAACCAAAGACATCAGATCATATCGAAATGTCCAAATTTCGCTTCACATCAGGAGAGCCCTCAGCTCAGGTTTTAGCTGATTTTCAGAGAATCAATGCGGTGGTACCTGAAGGTCTATCTGTCTTAATCGACAGTGTACTATCATTCCTATCGGGACAGAACTCTGTGAGCGATTTATTTACATTCCTAACAGTAATCATTGATATGGCGGCGATTCGCACATGTCAAGACAAAACATACGAGAGGACTTGTAATATAATACTCATTCTTCAGGATCTGATGGACTCACTACCCGAATTAAGTCAGGCAACACGAGTACCAGGTGCCGCCTTAAAAAGCATGTTACAATCGACACTCTTCTTTTTCCGTGGAGAGTTGAGAGCGAACGCTTCACCTAACTTTGTTAGAGATGATCTCTTAAACCTGGGTGTTGAAGCACAACGCGCTGCACAGGTGCTTGATTCAATGTGTTTTCATGATTATTCACAATTCTTAATCATTCAGATCGCACAGAAATGGAAGGAGATGTTTGTGACATTGTCTAGATCAGTAATTGGACAGACACTTGCTATTAATGAAATTGTCGATATGCAATGGAAATTTGGAGTGACAGCATCCAGTAGCGAGGTGATCTTTCATTCTTACATTTGATAAAATCAACATCACTTGCGACACCAAAAGACATCCGGAAATTGTCTATAAGCCCAATCTCACATAACAAGTTATCCAAAGTGGGAGGAAGCTATTTACAACTGAAAATAATACTGGACAAAGGCGAGGGCGAATTGGAACACGTGGCAATGGAGATGACCCTGCCACAATTCTACGAGTTCTTCGCTGAGATGCAAAAGGCCAAGGCGAACCTTGAATATTTCAACACATAAACAGAATACAAAAAGGATTCTGCATGGTGGAAGTCAACACTTCTTTACTCTCTTCTTATCGAGGCGCTTGCGATGAGCTTGGCAAACATTTTTTAACTGTTGATAATTGTCTGGTTGTAAAATGACAGAAAATAAATTTCACAACGGACGTTTAAAATTTGAAAATGAGATTTTGGAGGGATTTATTGTGTCTTTGCTTTTGGCTTCGGTGTGTTGTTCCCGAAGATATAAATCATCCCGCCCAAAAAAACGAGCCCGCTTCCCGCCCAATGGGCCGTGGAGAAGGGGTTCCTGAAATAGAGAATGCTCAGCACCAAGCTCACGAATTTTCTTATCGTGATCGTTAACGTGGTGGTCAGCGTACCCGCCGTCTCTGTGCTATTTTTAGATCACCAATCCTTTCTCGTGAAAAACTGACCTGTCAGCATGTACACGCCAAGAATACACACTAATCTTTTCAAGTTAAGGCATTTTCGCCAAGATGTTTTTTAAATCTTAAAGAGGATACTGTGTGATGAGGTTTATGCCCATATAGAGCCACAGCGCTGGGACCGTCATGTCATCAAAAAGACCGCTCATGCCGTAATGATGGACCGAAATCACTTTTGATGCGTTGCAAACGTGCCAATGATGGACAATATCATCGTAAAAGAATATAAAATAGGGAAGGCTGATGAGATGAGTGTAGAGCACTCCTGTCAATGTCAGTCAAGCACTGTCTGCGAACAAAACTTTTCGCTCGAGAAATTCAAACGAACCTTCGCGCCAGTCCTTGCCGTATTTGCGATACGACCATTCCTAAAGAACACGTCAATATTTAATCTTATTTTATTTATAAATGAATCATAAAACATTTGAGAACAGAGAGTTTGGATCACAAGAACGTTGTGGAATGTTTTAAATATTAGACAGTCAAGGGAAGAATGTAGAATGACGTCATCAAAACAATCACCTGGATGTGCCCCAATAATGCGGCCATTAATAATGATATTGTGAGTAAAGAGACGCCGATGACCCACGAGATGAATTTTTTGTCATCGTTCTGACGACAGTTACATTTATGTTGATTTAGACTTGAAATTGTGTTGCAAAGGAGCCCCAAACTCTTCATGATCATGGAAAAGAAGATGATTAGGAAGCGAAATAGAAGATAGCTCACTTCAGAATTTGCCTTCTCGGATACTTTAGAATCACCACAAGAATCACATGATTGAAATTTCTTCTGATAATCGGCGAAGACCATGACTATCACACCAATCGTCACATACAATACACCTAATATGTGTCCTCTCTCATAGCTAGACTTCTTCAATTTTGATCTTGTGTATGGGTGATTCCTCAGACATACCTCTTGTTAAAAAAGAAGTATCCCATTATGAGAGAAGCTAAAAGAGAGGAAGAACGAAAGACCATGTGGACAGGTTGTGAGATTTGATATTCAAAGGCCTTATTAGCCGCTACAGAGATCATAAAGAACAACAAGGTGATCAGCCCGTAAACGTGAAGAGGGATCTTCCTTTTAGGCATGCTCAAACTGTCAAAATCAGCGCCGAAGTGATGTGTATTCCATACCTCTTAAGATCTAAATTAAGAAACAATGAGAAGAAGGCAACAAAGGCAAACTGAAGCATAGTCAACAGATTACCCAGTGTCTTTGTCTCCCTACAAAATTAAGCCACATCAACCGCCCTCTTCGCACCTGATCATAACCTCTAAGATGAAGTTATTTGCGACACATCCTGTCAGGATTAATCCAACAGCGAGGATTGTCTTGCCCTGTGCCATCCCAAAAATTGTGCGGTCACATTTTTATCCATGCGTAATTGCCTTACCTCTACAAATTGATTTTGGCGGGCCTTGAGACATCAAAAATGGTCAGCTAATCGTCTACAGCTGGTCCAGTTTCACAGTGTGCTGACTGCGCAGGGCGAATCTGAACCTTAAAACGCCTGATATGCTGAAGGGTTAAAAGACGCAACACATGCTTTCATCCATAAATTCAGCAATTTGCGACACATCCTGTCAGGATTAATCCAACAGCGAGGATTGTCTTGCTCTGTGCCATCCCAAAAATTGTGCGGTCACATTTTTATCCATGCGTAATTACCTTACTTCTACAAATTGATTTTGTGCTGACTGCACAGGGCGAATCTTAACATTAAACGCCTGATATGCTGAAGGGTTAAAAGACGCAACACATGCTTTCATCCATAAATTCAGCAAACCTATGGAAATAAACTGAAGATGACCATTGGACTGGAACACCACCACAATATTGCAAAGATTTCATCACCAGAAGAAAGACCTTCTTTGGCGAAGACGGAAATTTTACCGGTACACTTTCTCATTTGAATAAAATGAATCCACGACTTTTCGCTTATTCAAATCTCATGTCAACACGCGAATTTCACGCGACTTTTCGCATCAAGTTTAGAAGGCTTGCCTCTTCACCTTCTCACTTTCACAACACACGAACGCCCTACACACGCCTTTATTTATTCAATCCAAAAAACAAACATGCCCGTCGCCCAGAAGATCAAGAACGTCTTTGTTGACAACAACGGAAATAGAAAACACTTGTTGCCCAAGCACAGAAAC
>MZNV01002212.1:0-25543 GCA_002081555.1 Protostelium mycophagum | reverse complement strand
GATGCTATGTTGATCCAGCATTTGTGGAAATGGCTAATACTGAGATAAGTTGATGAAAATTTGACATGGCATACTCAGGGTAGAACTGGTAAAAAGAGCAGTCACTACAGATATAGTTGTGATTGTGACAACAAGCACAACTCAAAGGTGTGGGCCTATTGGTCTAGATGTAAGTGTTAAAAATATTGTTAAAGTTGATGTTAATATTGATATTGATACCAATATCAACATCAATACCAATCTATTCTAAAAATTTGACCAATATAGTTTGTGTTGAGCATTGTGATTATGGCACTAAAGATAAAGATTCTCCAGAGGAGGGCCAAAAGAGAAAAGAGAGGGCTGAAGCAAACAGGAGTAAGTTTTGGATCAGGAGATGTTGTAACAAAATATAGAAGCAGCAATTGATGTTGATAAGGAGGAGGCTGTTCAGAAGAAGAGAGCAGAGGAGAATGTCAGAGATGTTCTTGGTGGTGAGAATGTGGTCATTGAAGCCATACCATCTTTTGCCAAAGCAACCCCAAATGGTGAGTAAAATTTGTTATGTCAATTAATATCAACATTGATATTGATGTCAATATCAATATTGATATCAATATCAACTTTGCCAAATATACTGAATTATCTTCAGTTGTTGGAGGTGATCAGTCTATCAGATCTTGTCAGCTCTCTCATGGATCCCCTTATTGTTCTGGTGCTGCTCCTCCCTCTCAGAGCTCTGATAGAAAACCTTCTAGAAAGGGGGTAGAGGAACAATTACCTACCTCTTTTGTCGTGGAATTGCTTAAAGAGATCTTGGCTGCACAGTGTACAGACTACACCTGCCTCATTGTAGACAGGGAAACTGCGGATAAGGCAAAGAAATGTCTGCAATATTCTGCGCCGGCTGAACAGAAGAATATAAAGTTTAAATTCAAATAAAGTCAGTCACCATTTTATTTTCATATTTTAGTAATCAGATGCCAAATTTGTCTGTTGTCATAATAGACTGTGAAATACTTGTGTGATTGTGAGCCTCCGATCAGGATGATTACGAGAGCCCATTTTATGTATAGCCTCTAAACAGTGGAACCATTTCTACAAATGTTTAGAGGACGTACGAGAGGTGGGTACTTCCCTTCATGGTTGCGAACCCGTATGTGTGGCTGCAGGTGGGGTTTGGAACATGCACACCGCCAAATGCGGTTATGGTGGTGGTAACTGAATTCCAGTTTCTGTCTGCGTTGGCACCTACATAAATTCCTGCAGTATTATTCGGTCTATTTGTTATCTCTAACAAGATGAGGGAGGAAACTGATGTAGGATTGATGTCACTCTCATCTTCAAAAAAAGTCCATCCTCTCTTTCTTCTAATTGTAGCGACTCATATTGATGTCAGAAAATACAAACAGACATCCAATATTATACCCCATCTGATTGCGCTTCTTCTGAGCCGTATTCAAATGAACATCTTTGGAAACAAGAGAGAGCTTACAAATGTCGTATTTGTGAGTCAAATTGGCTGTGTTCAAGGATATTTTGTCCTGGTTTGGTGCCAAAACGCACTCTGGGGCCGAGCAAGCATTTTGTGTGTGCAGATTTTTACAAGTGGAACTTTGAGGGAATCTCTCATCTCTGGTTGATGAACCCTTGTACACTGACGGCATGGGAAAATAAATTGAGATTTTGAAAAGTCGACCGCTTGAATTGTTCTTCGACGATTGATCTGCCTTCAAACAACGCTTTACACATACATTTCACAGTCGAAAGCAGGCCGTCAGCTCCAGAGATCCGTCTAACCGCATCGACAACCTTTCCACCCCCTTCATCATCGATGCTGTCGGCAACCTGCCATCAGTTCAGATGGAGCAACGGAACTTATCTTTCTTTGGCCTTTGTATCATCTGAGCACATTCTATGACAAACCAGCGACAAGGACAACCCTGCAGAGAGGCAGAACGCAGTGACTTCACCTGCTCAGTTTTCCGTTGACGACTGCTTCTTTGGCTTGTCAGTCAAACGGTGAGCTCGGCTCTGTCACTTGCTCTTGTCTCTATCTTTTCTTGCAGAGGTGTGTGTCTGTTGTTCGTCGGTCAACAAAGTGAGAAAGAATGCGAGGTTCTGTTGTCTCCTTAACGACAAGGTCGTGCAGGATTTCATCGAGTTTTCGATCGGGTCTACACCTGACCGCGGCTAAGGGGGTAGACTTCGATCTTTTTTTATGACGTGCGTTGATTACCTCACCAATACCGTAGAGCTGTATGTGACGATATGAAAATCACCAGAAATCTCAATGCATTTTAGATCCTTTAATGTACAGTATGACCCGTTGTGGGAGAGGTGGGAGGATGAACATTTTGTCTACTTCTACCTTCGTGGAAAATGAACCTGTTCTTGTCGCACTTAGATATTATGCGGAGGCGTGAGGGGGATGGGCGGAGTGGTGCAAATAATAAATTCTGAATTCGTCCAAAAAGGGATGAATTTGAGCGTGATACGGACGGCAATCATTTCGAGGTGGCGTCTGCGGGTCAACCATGAACCTGGGGACAAGAACGTCAGACTTCTGTGAGGGTTATGTACAAAGAAACCAGAAGGGGCACAACAACCCCGAATATAAAGTTGATTTCCAAAAAAAAACTCTTTATTTAGTTGTAAGCTGTCTTCTTCCATCTTGAAAGAGATAGCGGGGACATCCGTTGGTTCCATAGCGTTATCGTACTTGAGTTCGTGCTTGATGCTATACGGCGTGTCGTTCTTGATGGATGATGATCTTCTTCTCTTATATTCTGGTTCCACATCAGACTCCTCTGAAGAGTCCACAGTTGGGCTGCTGTATCCAGTCCGCCGTGTTGGCTTCATGTCACCACCGATGGCCTTTCTCTTCAGTGTTGAATTCCAGTGATTCTTTATCGCGTTGGAAGGGCGACCGTGCAAGAGCTTAGCGATGTCCGCCCACTTGTTCCCAATCGATTGGTGGGCGTTTATGATGGTCATATCCTCTTCGGTAGACCAAGGGTTCTTGTTAATATCGGGGTCCAGGTGGTTGTACCATCTCTCTCGGCACTGCTTACCGATGCGTCCGTTTAATTTGTTGGCGATATGAGACCAGTTCCTGGGGCCCAGTTCTCTGACAAGCTTGGAAAGGAGTTCGTCTTCTTCCTTTGTCCAGGCACCTTTGATCAGCTGAGGGTCTAAAACCTTCTGCCACCGATGCAAACATTGGGTGTGAGTACGACCCTGCAAGTTCTCGGCTATCTGCTTCCAGTTTCTGGTCTTGTTGTTCTCGATAGCCTCTTTTAAAAGTAGATCCTTCGGACAAATCAGCTTAAAAACTCCGGTGTGAAATTTCGTGAACCTCACCTCTTCTGCTGACCACGAGCTTTTATTGTTGCCTCTGGCATGTGTTCTACCGTTAGAACTCTGGTTGATGTTTATTGGGACCGAACCCTGGGTCATCGTGTAAAATGGTTCATCTTCCATTTCAATGATTTTTTAAATGGATTGTTGTGGGATGATGACGATGACTCGGTTTCAAAGGGAATTTAGAGTTGACAATATAAAGTATTACACCCGCGTGTTGCGGTTCGGTCTGAGAAGAAGAAATGATTCTCAAGTTGAATCCCTTGGACCACTTTAACTTGATCAACCAACTTGGACGACTTGTCTCAAGTCACAGAACAGAACAGAAATTCCCAGCCGAAATTTCATCTTCCTCCTCCTTTCAACCAAAGTCCTCCATTTTACATCCCTCGGACGGACCAAGGAAGGGCCTGCACCACTTTTATTCTGTGGCACATTTCGCAGTAAAAAACTATCGGATGCGGCCTTCCCCGGGATAATTTCAGAAAATAAAGGAAGAACATTCCGAGTATCTACAACGCGTGACGTGAACCAAAATGAGGTTCATATGGGCCATTTTGTTTAGGGTGATACAGGTGTGAATTTCTGAGCAGGAAAAGCGTCCTTGTGCTGAATGATAGCACCTGAATTCCTGATGTGATATGGACTTCGTTGTGACGGATCTAAATAGCACTTTTGGGATAGCATCAGTTCCCTCTCAGTTAGATACCACGTTGGGATATAGATGAGCCCTGAGAGTGTGCGTGGGTCGTATGCAAGAGACGAAATGCGAGATGACGTGATGGGTGCTGTTTTTGATTTTTTGTTCGGTTTGTCCTCAAGAATTCCTTGTGCGTTAACTACCGCGATTGCAGCATTAACCATTCGCAACGTTGTAGTGCGGGCAACCGTTTGAAGGAGAGGAAACGGAAGCAGAAAATGCTGCATCCGCCAAGCTGGAATGAGATGATGCGAACGTTACATCACTTACATTTTGCAAAGGGCTGAGTCGATTGCAGAGATGAACATACCTCTTGTTGGATAAAGCATCTCATCATCATTGTCACTCTGTATCAATACAACAGGTTTAGGAATAGCTTTTTGTGACAAAGAACTCACCGACTTGCATGTTGACCAATAACAAACTCCAGTGTAAAGTGAGCCGATTAGTAGGACCTGAAGGTTCAAATACACGCAGAACCAAGTCGTCCCGAGGAGTCGTGTGAAGTGCTGATGAAACAGACATAAAGACAACGAACGATGAGTTTTCTTCCATCATGATTTCGAAATCTCTTTCTACAACCGATGTACTTTTCCGGTTGCTGGCAAGAGGCGACATGCCAACCCGGCTATGGCAGAAATGGCCATCTAAAAACAGATTCCACATGGATGGGAGGATGGTTACTGGACCAGACTCCATCCACTTCTATATTACTGTATTCTTGTTAATCGCACCAGAAGCAACATTCCTAGGGGCAGTGTATGTGATATTTCCACTGCTCCAGCTGATCTCGTCCAGAATACCAGATTTATTCAACAGTATCATAGGCAACTACACGATAATCATCTTGGTTTTCAACGTGTATACTTGGCTCTTGTGTTTTGGTTTCCTTTTCATCACGTCGATGACCGATCCAGGTATTAACTTCCATTTTTCCAAGATCAACTGACGCCTCCAGGTATCTTTCCACGACATGTCTTATTGCACACAGAACCGAGTGGTAATCATTTTTATGGCCTTTACTCATTATAATCCCGCTCATCCTTTAAAGACGATCCATGGGCACCTCAGATCCCCGAACGTTTCGAAGTCCATCTTCGAAAAGATGAGATATTATACGTCAAATGGTGTGGTGCGTAATTTTATTTTTTTGTACAGAGGATGTGGATGACCATTTTGGACAAGCACGTTTCTGAAATTATACAGAGACGTGTAATTTGTACAGACCTCCGAGGGCTTCGCATTGCTCCATCTGCGACAACTGCGTGGACCGATTCGATCATCATTGTCCATGATAAGTAGTTCTCCACAAAAGTCTTTGACATCATTTTTACGTTGTAGCCAAAATAGAAATCTTTCCACGATTTTTCTGCAACTAAATTTAAAATTCTTGCAATATCTATAAAAATACCTCATCGTTTTTGACGTTCTACAATACTCACGTGACACACGACGGGGACATGCATCGGCAGGAGGAACTACAGGACTTTTCTGTGGTTCGTGAATCTCGTTCTGTGGAATTGTTTCTACATCACCGCCTTCTCTGTTCTAAAATTAGCTCTATGGAACAGGCCAGGAGGACCCCTCGGCCTGAGTAGTTTTGACAACAGTCTGACAGACCGCCTCGGGGTGAGATTTGGATGAAATTTCGCGTAGATTTCGATGATTTTTCTGAGAATGGACAGTCGAGGGCACAAGAGGTGCTGAGCTTACTGTTGTCCGCCTTTTGTGCATTAGTCTTCTTAGCAGTGTCTTACTTGTCTTTACTACACTGGTATTTAGCTACCATTAACATCAGCACAAAGGAACACGTAAGTAGTTTTCGAATTTCAAAAATAGTTTTGAGCGGGATTCTGAGTGATCATTCGCTTGAGAAAGATATTGATTGTGCCAAAATGATTTTATTAACTTTCAACATCTAAAAAATTTCCATCTGCGCAAAGACAGAAGGAAACGTTCAGTTTTGTGTTGATATCATGCAGTTCGCTCAGACCTACGTGAGCATCGCGAACCCCTTCAATAGAGGATGGTTTGGAAACATGGTGTCACTCTTCTGTATTCCCCCTTCACCACCGTAAGATATCTCGACCATTGTCATACTGTCATCATGACATCGACGACCGTCATGATGACATGACCGAGACATTCTTCTGACAGCGCACAGATACATGGACCCAAGGCAGGATGTGGACGAAGCGAATGTCCAAGTAAGATATCTCTATCTAATTTCTGCACTATTCTGTCCTTCACAAGATTGAACAACACAGATGGAATTGACTGTCGCCGCGACAAGTGGACTTGCAGAGAAGGGAATATGATGAATAAAATGTGGATCGAGATTTCTCTTTTGTCAGCGAATTCTATTGATGTGATGTCGAAAAAGCTTTATTATTGTTGTAAAAAGACTTGTATCTTTTTACGAAATACAGATGATCTACAACGCTGTTGGTAGGAAATGACAAGGGTAGTCCTCTGGTATAATCTAGTATTGAAACATCACTGGCCATCAAGACATCCAAAAGATTGGAAGGAAAATGTCTGGAGGAACGAGCTCAAAGACTTCGAAGCGACTTTATTGGTCTTAGCACAAGTAGTTCGCCTTGAGGTTGACAATAGTGTTCAGACGATCGATTGAAGTGATGTAGATGTTGAAGGAACCATTGCCAACCGCGGACTTGTAGAAGTCGATGTTGTTCTTGTAAGCGAGGAAGCCATTGACGATGCTGAAGGAAGTGAAGTCATTGGTCTGGGGATGGGTGTTGCATTGCAGCTGATAGTTGGCAGCAATATAGCAGGTCTGGTCACGGTTGTCGATGAGCTTGCCGTCGTTAGTAAGAGTGAAGCTGACTGGGAGGTCGTCGGGTTGGGGCTTGTAACGGATCTAACAATTGTCAATATTTAAATTTTGAAACTTCTGGCTCACCTGGCCATCACGGAGCTGTCCGATGTCAGAGAGGGAGAATTTCATGTCTGGGGATGGGTGTTGCATTGCAGCTGATAGTTGGCAGCAATATAGCAGGTCTGGTCACGGTTGTCGATGAGCTTGCCATCGTTAGTGAGGGTGAAACTAACTGCGAGATCATCGGGTTGGGGCTTGTAACGGATCTAAAAATACGTCAAAATTTAAATTTTGAATGTTCCGGGGTATCACCTGGCCATCATGAAGTTGTCCGATGTCAGAGAGGGAGAATCTCTTGCAAGGTTGCTCAGTAGTTTTTGTGGGCTCAGTAGTTTTGTCTTTAGAGGTGGTTGGACACTTGTATTCCACTCTGAGTGCGATGCGTCCGCTGTTCGCCACTTGCTTGGTGAAGATGTTGTAGCCTCCAGTTCCTGTAGCAGATTGATAGAAGACGCCGCTGCCCTTGTACAAAAGAAATCCGTCTTCAGAGATGCCAAAAGAGCGGAAATCGTCAGTCTGAGGCTGGTCGTTGCACTGCAACTGGAAGTTGGAAGAGATATAGCAGATTTGGTTGCGATTGTCTCGGAGTATACCGTCCTTGAGAGAGAAGCTTACGGAATTTGCGCCGGGGCCATACTCAGAGCGTAACTATTTTTGATCAGCTTTTGAGATGTTTGTTATTATCTCACTTGACCGTCCCAGAGTTGACCGACGTTACAGAGGGTAAAATCGCAGGGAGACTTGGCCTTGTAGGTCTCGCACTGTCCGGGGCATTTGGCCTTCTCGGTAGGAGTTCCGCAGCTGCAACAGTAATTCCAAGTATCAATGCATTTGTCACCACAAGGTGATTTTCCGTCGGGGCAACTAGGGGGGCAAGTGTTTTCGTGCTTCTGCTTGATCTACAACGGGTTCAGGCCGGTCACAGATAAGCGTAACCATACCTTTCCGTTATTGCAAGTGTACCCGCAAGATGCGATGCAAGTTCCAGCACAGTTCTCCGTTCCCACAGGGCACAGGACCGGTCTCCCAGTGCATATATCATTATAACATTTGTAGTCGTTGGTATTGTAGCAAGCCTCTCCGCAAGGCTTCAGCCCATCATAACAGTTGGTAGCCACTGAAAGCACAAAGAGTGCGCTGAGAGCCCAGATAAGTCTGTTCATTGTCGTGTTGTTCAGTTGTTGTTGTTCACAGTTGTATGTCTTTTGAATTGATTCATCATCATTGCAGAACCTCTCTACGCCGCGTTAGAATTACGCATGCGGTAAGACACGTACCTTGATGATGAGCAGGAGAATACTCGACTTGTCAAATGGAAGATCGATCCTTCGGTCATACGTTTGACAATTTTGCGTAAACCATACAAAACAAGACCTTTGCTGTCCATGATACCATGAGCTTTCTTCTGCCAAAACTTATACAAAAGATTAAAAATGAGGCTAATCAAGACAGAATAACCTTATAGATTGAACATTAAGCTGATGCGCTATTTCAAGTCATTAGAATTTATTCATCGCTGAAGGAAACAACAGACGGCTGTCATGCCTTGCTGTACAACAGTATTCGTACGAAGATGTCTGTCAAAAATAGCTGCTCATCTCTTCACGTGAAATAATCAAGTCAACATGGTCCCATTCTGCAGAATGCTCAAAACTGCGGCGGTATCAGGAAACTGGGAAAAACAGTAACAAGTTCAAGTTCTTCGCCTTGCCTGAATCACCTAGTCGAAACGCGCAAACCTACTGTTAGCACAGACAATTGCTGCCGGTTCAGAGGATCCTTTGGAAAGTGCGTGATGTTGTGTCACCGAAACACAGATGACAGGCGTGGAAGTATTCGCGAGAAAAGGGCTCGTTGTAGATCCCTCTTAAGGACTCTGGAAAAACGAGGAATCACACTCATCCGAACAACGGCAACAGTCGCAGCATGACTGAACCAACCGTTCAAGAGGGCAGTGTCCCTATTAAGAACACTATGGAGTCCACTAGAAGGGTGATCAGATCGCGTCATTCTCGTTTGTCTTTAATGTTGATTGACTCCATATAGTTGGAGAGATTGGTGAAGAAGTACCGAGACCAAAAACTGGACATTCTCCAGATCGATTACTTGGATATGGGAATATCCAAAAGTCTTCGTATGATCCCAGTAGAGCTCCTAGCTCCTCTGACCAACATGAAACAGGTATGACATCGGTGCTGTATCATCAATTTCTGAATACTTAGATCTTTGTGAATGGACACAAGAATCTGAGGGAGATACCACCTGCATTATTTGAAGCCTTAGTCGAACTGGAAGAAGGGTGGTTCCATGACAACGACATCAAGCATATCCCAGATACAATCGAAAAGTTGACCAAAATGAGAGAGTTATGGCTGCACAAGAACAGACTCAGCGAGGTGAACGGATTGACATTATGATGCAAGTCTCATTCGATTCTGACGTCTGCAGTTGAACCTTAATTTATTCAATCTAACCAATCTCAAAGAGCTGAGACTGGACGACAATCATGTAATTACATCGTTGTAGATAGCCAATATTCTCCGATTAACGTGTACAGCTCACCACCATCCCCGCAGACATTGCCAAACTCGTGAATCTTGAAGGTAAAATTTGACATCATGACATTTTTGACATGTACAGTATTGAAGCTGGACTACAACGAGATCACCAAGATCCCGCCAGAAATCGGAGAACTATCAAAATTAATTAGTTTGTCTGTCGGGCACAATAAATTGGACTCCATACCCACTGAAATCGGACTACTGACAGAGTTGAAATTCCTGTCGCTCAGCAACAACGAGATCTTGGAGCTGCCAAATGACGTTGGTGAGTGAAATTTCACGGAAATTTCGATGAAAAATGACCCGTTGTAGTGTTGTGCTACAAGTTGGAAGAATTACACGTCGACAGAAACAAGATTGCCTATATTCCCTTAGAGATGGTGCAACTAAAAGACGTACTGAAGGTGATGACGTCATCACCATCACTATAGTAAACAAGACATTATATAGAACAGACAAGCTTGGCAAAGAAAAGTCTTGATGCAAAGCAGATCCACTAAATCCGTTTCACGTTAATAACCGCATATTCTCACGCTAACAACCGCGAAGGTGTTCAAAGTGTACGAAAACCCGATTCTCAATCTGCCCGAGAAGTTAATCGCACAGAAGGACTCTCTTAAAGCGTCAATGAACGCCGCTCTGAAGGGTGATGTTGTGACTGGATTTTCTCCCGACACAATCCTGGGATATCTGGCCGATCTCGGGAAAGGCCAAGAGGTGAGGACGTCTACAACGTCGTACATCCAACACCAAATATCTCACGGAAAATCCTGTCCACACTTTGACCGTCTACAACGAGTCTGAAACTTGTTCAGGTGAACAACCGAATCAAGTTGATGGTTATCGGCCAAGAGAACATCGGGAAGACGACGTTATTGAGCGCAATGAAAGGAAAGAGCAAATTCTCCAAGGCCTTCGGAAAGGCACCGCTTGCAACCGACGGAATCAGCATCGTCGAGTTCAGTACCACAACTTCCAAGAAAGATAAAGAC
This sequence comes from Protostelium mycophagum, assembly GCA_002081555.1. Taxonomy (NCBI): domain Eukaryota; phylum Evosea; class Variosea; order Protosteliida; family Protosteliaceae; genus Protostelium; species Protostelium mycophagum. Next base: position 15,049 of record MZNV01002212.1, on the reverse strand, counting down.
GGAGCCAAGGAAAAACCTGTCCGAATCGACTGGTCCGCTTGGGGTGAGTCTCCAGATCTATCAGATCTATCCGGAGATTTCGCTGAAATTTCAAGATTTTGCTGGGCAGGAAGTGTATTATTCTTCCCATCAATTTTTCCTGTCAAGCCGTGCTGTTTATGTCCTCGTATGGAACTTGGAAAATTCGTTGGAGAATTCACGCTTGGAGTACTGGCTTCAGAGCATCAGAGCAAGGGCTCCTAAGGCCCCCGTCATCATCGTGGGAACACATTGTGACGCGCCAATATGTACAGGTGGGTTGTAGAGGTTCGGAGGATTTCGGATCATTTTTGGAAATTTTCCCGCCTTTTTTGGTATTTGAATATTGAAAAAGGCAGGTGAATATCTGGCGAAAATGCAGCAGAAGATCAATGAAGAATATTATTCCAGATTCCCCAACATTCAATTCGTCTGCGAGGTGACGTCAAATTTTCCCAGAAACCACGAAATCTCCTCGAAATTTCGTTGAATTGTGACAGGTGGACGCCAAGAGAGGAAAGAACATTGAGGAGTTAGTCAAGATACTCAGCAAGATTGCCGCTGGGCAGCCCAGAATGGGTGAAATGATCCCGAAAAGTTATTTATTGTTGGAAGAGAAAGTTTTAAAAGAGCGGAAGAGAAGAGCAAAGGTCAAGGTGAGTCTCGATGACGTGTGATGACGTCACGTATCGAGTTTTTTGTACAGTTCTTTCATTGTATCTGCGACCCTTCCTGAACGGTACAAAAGATACTGATCTATTTTTAGGGTGGATATCCTCTGATGACGTGGAATGAGTACAGTGAGCTGGCTTTAGGATGCTCCATCAGCGAAGACGCATTACCAAGGGCAACCGAATTTTTATACGAAATCGGAGTACTCATCCACTTCAACGACCCCACCAAAGGTAATTTTCACGGGAATTTCACATCAAAATGATGAATGTCCATCTACAACTCGCCAAGACACGAATAATGACGGAAATAGGACTGAGCAACTTGGTATTCTTGGACCCTCGATTCTTAATAGATTTGATGAATACTGTTATCTCGACAAAGGCAAACTTCATAAGAAACGGTACCATCAGGTGGAAGCACATGCAGATGCTGTGGAAGAAGTACCCCGCAGGTATGTCATTTACATCGTTGTAGTCGAGAGAATTCCGGATTTTTCAGAAACTTTTCTGAGGAGATTCTGAACAAATTCCAGACATGCACGTACAATTATTGGCTTTATTGGAGAAATTCGAGATCGCCATCCGATTAAACAAGAGCATCGATGATAGAGAGGAGCACCCTGACACCATCATCCTCTTCCCATCCTTTTTGGACGAATCACCCATCAATGAAATGGTAAGAAGCGTTGTAGATGCACTCTAGTGTTGTTGTAGATGGTCAAAAAGTCTGAAAATGGACTTGGCGGAGCTAAACATGTGTGTAAAGGAGAATTGTGAAGATGGACATATCACCAATTACATCGTTGTAGAAGACCAAATTGACTCTAAAAATAGATGCCAAAACCCTTTGTGGAGGCAAGCATGCCAAACCCAGTACTCACCCAGAGCGCAGACACAGTTCACTCTTCTTCAGCATTCATCGGCGGCTCCGTGAGGGGGTAATTTTTTTCTCCATGACTCATGATGACTCGTGATGACGTCATCACAGACGTCCCACTGGAAAAAATCTGGAAATTTCGCAGTCATTCAACCAATCTACCGTATTCTACGCCGCAATCGAGCGAGTTTACCAAGTCGTTTTCCTCCCTCAAGGTCGGTATTTCTGTGATGACGTGTGATGACGTCATCAGGATTGTTCTCCCGCCTTATTGTGAGACTCGTCGCATTGAAGGGTGCACAATTGAATTGGACGATCGAGTATTCCAGAGATACCATCTTCTTGGCAAGAAGTTCAGAGTGGGCTTTTATCCAACTACAACACCTCGAGAGGCAGATTAAGGTGTGATGACGTCATCATTTTTCGCAGATTCTATTGTTCAAGACTCTTGTGGCACTTGTACATCACGTTCTACAGCGGCGTAAATCGACTCGAATTTTAACATCTACAATTCTGACCACATACGCAGATCTTTGTGGCCGGAGGTGACCCCACCCGATTATTACGTGTCATCACGGAGAATCTGGAGACTTTGATGGAGGACTGGTTCCCACACCTCAACTTCAACTTGATGGTCACGTGCTCTCATTGTCTTAAACACCGCATAAAAGCGGCAGCCACAGCACCAACCGCAATGAACCACGAATCCATTCACTCTCTGGTATTACTTAATTAGTTTATGTGCTCCAAATTTCCGTGAAAATTCAACTTACGTACCATAGATCTTTGAAATGGTTCGTGAAGACAGTAACCCGGACAACGCATACCCCGCCTCCTTATTCTCTGGCAAAGAAATAGAAGACGTAAGTCCCGTTGTAGATGAAACTTCGTACGTGTGATGACGTCATCACAGGCCATCGGAAAGGGTGATTATTTTGTTCTCTGCGGCTTGGACGCCGCAAACGCTAAGCGCGGAAGCAAACCACCTGTCGAAAAGTGAGTGAAATTTCCCGTCATGCCTCGTTGTAGATCGCCAAAATAACTGTTATTCAGGCCTAAAAAAGAAGTAAAAGCGGCGAAACATTCTGCAGACGCCTCCGGGAAAAGCGAAGCCTCGGAAAGCTCCAAGAGCGTTGCTGAGGAAACGGTGGCTACAACTCCTGCTGGCAGAGCGGAATCTGCGGTAGAATTTTCTTACAATTAAAATTCTTCAGCATCAAAAAGTTGGAAAATTATCTAATGCTTTCCAGGAACATGTCGACAAGTTTGCCGCCAGAAAATCTTTGGAGGTGATTTTTCAGCGAAATCTCGGATTTTTACTGAATTCTTCAGAAAAGAGAAGACGAAGCTTTGCAAAAGGATCCCCTCTTCCGTACAGAGTCCGAGGTGAATTTCCTCGAAATTTCACCGAAATTTCCGATATCAACCCATCGTTTCTCAATGTCTCCAGGTCTTCCGAAAAATTTCCACAAACATTTCCAAGTTAAACCAATCCGGAACCAGCCCCCACGCGGCCAAATTGCTGTTGCAAATCATTGAGCCCATATCTTACCAATATATCCCAGACCCTCAATCCGGGGAGAGCAAGGCAAAGGTAGATTTTTACTTCTATCTGGCCTTGAACGCACGGTGAAGATGCTGCGGCGGTGTGTCTTAATGTGTATATATTCGACCTCAAAAGATTATTTAAAATCTTGTGTTGTTGAGTTCTATGCCATTTTTGGTGTGTTTAGATCTTTACTGCGGGAAACTAAAAGCAAGTTGAATTATTCCACCAAGTCTGCGGCAGAGCCGCCCAGCGAATGTCTTCAATTATTGTCGTACCTGCAGGAAAGTTGCAATGAAAAGCAACAGCATCCTTTTGTTCAAATGCAGATTTATAAGCGTCATGATGACGTCATCATGCTCATAGCAATGAAACAGATCCCAATGCCAGAGATCGTGCCCGACCTCTGCTTATCTTTCTTGGATAACATCATCCCGATGGAGAATATTATCTTAGAAAAAGAACTCGGAAAAGGTTCTTATGCCGTCGTCTACAAAGGTGATTCCCCCGTCTACAACGATGTAGATTCCCGGGAAATTTCACTGAAAATATGCAGGAATCTACTTGAACGAAGCAGTGGCTGTGAAGCAATATATCATAGGAGGCAGCTGGGACGAGGATGAAAACAGCACCGGAAGCAGAGGTGATATTTTGAGAATCTACAACGTTGTAGTACTGAAATTTCACAGAAACTTCCGGCAGATCCACGGGTAAAGCTACCGGCAGGACCAACGCTACAAAGAAACAAAAAGTTCTCCCCGTCTTAGCGTGAGATATCTCATCATGACATCATCCATTTCCTTCGAGATCGCAAAGACACATGATTCAATCGCATATCGCATCTGAGACTGAAATATGCGAAGTTCAGGGAGAAGCCACAAGAGGAGAGGAGCACACTCGGAGACCTCTACCGCTGCAGAAATCAACACGCGTGATACCGGCAATTCATTGAACACACGTGCGCTCTCTTCGTGGGGAACACAGATGGCCCAGGTATGTCTACGACGTTGTAGATTGTCATATCTCAGATGTCTCTGAGCCAATAAAAACCCGAAATATAATTGAAGATATCCAGGACAGTCCTTATCACGAGTTTAGAAGAGAAGCGGCGCTGATGAGCGAGATCGATCATCCTAACATCATGAGGTTCATCGGCATCATCATGAATCCCCTCGGTGTGGTGACCGAGTTCTTATCTGGGGGTGACCTGAAAGGTAATTTCCGAAATTTCCCCGAGATTTCATGGAATCTGAAAGACGACAGGTTACATCATGTCTATTCCCAATGTTGACAGACCCTTGCGCCTCAGCTTGGCGATTGACATGGCCAAAGGTACTTTTCAATCCAAAATCTCAAATTCTAAAAAGGACAGGCATAAATTATCTGCATCACCTGGCACCTCCCATCATCCACAGAGATTTAAAGAGTCCAAACTGTCTCGTCGCAAAGAATCCTGACGGAAGCGTGACCGCCAAGCTGGGAGATCTCGGTGAGATTTCGAGGAAATCCACGCGAAATTTCTGAATCTTCTAGGACTTTCTCGCAGAAGCACGACCGGAATGGTCAGCAGAAAAGTCGACAATCCGAGGTGGTTAGCCCCAGAAATTATGGAGAACAAGCCCTACGACGAAAAATCCGGTAATTCCCAGAAATTTCCCAGAAATCTCGATTGACTCGTTGTAGACGTGTACAGTTTCGGTATCATGCTCTGGGAGCTGGTGGAGCGCGGGAATCCTTTCGAAGAGTATAACATCAGGTTCATGATGCAGTTAGAAGACAAAATCAAAAAAGGCGCGAGACCAACACTCCGCGAAAACGTCAAGGACTCGGCATATGGAAAATTGATGGATGACTGTGTGCATGGTGAGTGATCGTGATGAGCAGCTGATGTCTTTGTTTCTGCAGTTTGATAATGTACAATACGTCTACAACGAGTCAATTATCGAGATTTTTGGGAAATTTCGGGAAATTACCGGATTTTTCTGTCCCAATTTCTTCAAATGGATATTGGAAATTTGAATATAAAAAGCGATCATTGTAGATGTCACATTTAATGACATCTCCAAGGCAACCCGGCCATGAGACCCAGTTTCGATGTGATCTTGGAGAGATTAGCCAAGATGCAAACCGTCAATGATGAGAGGCCAGACCCACCACCACCACCAAAAGAGGTACATCCATCGCATCACATACAAACACTGAAATCCTCTAGGAAGAAGCACCTCTCACAGATGGTGAAGATGAGGACGCAGATCCTCTTCCTGATGACGAATAAATGCAGAAATATAGCCGTTGATTTTAAATTTAAACTGTTCAATTTATCTGCCTGGGGCTGTGCTTCCTCACTCCAAGTCTTCACACCAAGAGGATCCCGCCCAGACACGGTCCAATCTTCCGGACCGTGCCAGACAGTAGACGAGATAGATGAGCGATTCCGCACCTAGAATAGGATTACTCTCTTACGAACCAAGCTCTTGTCTTCCTGGGTTATAATATACAATAGATATTGTGAGGTTGATGGTCAACCGATGAGACTCATCGTGCCAATTAATACGACTTACAAACAACGCAATGATCGCCTTCCACTGGAATTCGCTGTCTTCCGAACCTCATATTAAGAGAAGTCGTCCTTCCGATGTATAAAGTTCCCCCCGATAATTGGACCACTTACTATCGTTATCAGACGAGACGTCAAAAGACGCAAATGAGACAGTTAGTCCCTTTCTTCCGGCTGTCAATTACGTGAACCGGCGTCAAAAATGTCATCTCGTGACGGTTGCTGCAGGAACACCGATCCGTTGCTCTTCGCCATTTCACGGCCCGCCCAAGCATGCAAAACATGAGAGGTCCCCTTCTGTATTTTATCTTGTGTGTCTGTGCTTTCGCACAAGCAGACCAAACTGCCACACTGAACAATCTCTACACAGCCACAGCAGGTAGTCGTTCATTATGTAAGAGCTGGAGCTGACCTCTATAGGTTCATCGTGGTATAACAGCACAAACTGGAACTCTGCGCAAGACGTTTGCACTTGGTATGGTGTGTCTTGTAACGCGGGAAATGTTGTGAACATAACCCTCCAAAACAACAACCTCGTCGGTTCTCTGGCCTCTTTTGACTTCTCTGGCCTCACCTCTGCATTTTCCCTCGATCTCAGCTACAATCGTATCTCTGCAGCATCCGGACTTCTGCTCCCCACGACGTTATCCTCTTTCGACATCAGTTCGAACATCGTCATGGGTCTCGTATCATTCTCTGCCGGCTCAGCCTCTTTACAATACCTCAACATGTCCAACAATAGACAGTCTGGGTATCTGGATGCCATGAGCACACCGGCACTCTTCATCAACCTGGTTTCATACGATATCAGCAGTAATTTCATCTTGGGAGCGGGTCTCGATCTCACCAGCATGGCGTCTTTAACATATTTCAACGCCAGCCGAAATCTCTGGAACATCAAAGGAGGACAAATTCTGCCAGCCTTTAGCGTTTCCGGTGCTATGACAACCTTCGATATGAGCCACAACTTACTGACTGCCCTCACCCCTTTTACGCTGAATTCACTTGAGGTGATTAATTTACTTCACATTAAAAGTGCAAGAGCTGACTCGTTGTAGATCCTCGATTTGTCTCACAACAGTTTCTCCGGAGTTATTCCGGCGCTGGCCCCCGGACTTCCCGCCCTCAAGTCCCTCAACCTCGCCTACAACTCTTTCTCAGGGCAATTTTCCGCTGACAATTCTCCCGCCACTTTTTCGAATTTGAATTCTGCGGATTACAGCGGAAACGCACTCTCCGGAAGCTTCCCACAACTTCCCGCCACTTTGACTTCCTTGAAATTGAGCGGTTACGGCATGTCATCTCTGGGGTCCCCCGCATACCCCGCCCTCACCACCCTCGACCTCAGCAACAACAACCTCGTCAGCGTGTCAAACTTGTCAAGTTTGATAGGTCTTCAAAACGTCAATTTATCCAGTAATGTTCTGCTCTCCATCGGGTCCATTTCAAGACTTTTCCCCGAAATTTCAAGCTTGGACTTGAGCTTTAACTTCTTGGCCACAATCGATGTCACCAACACAACCAAACTTGTCACTTTGAATTTGGCGGGAAATGTGCTCGCAGCCACCCCCTCCCTTGCCTCCTCCGGGGTCGTCACCCTGAATTTGAGCCAGAACGCAATTTCCAGCGTGAATCTGACTTCTGCGACAACGCTTTCCGCACTCGACCTCAGCCTTAATCTCATCAGGACTCTCGACTACAACACTGTGAGTTTTCCTTGAAATTCCTGCGATCTACTTTTCTGAGAAATTTCCAGATCAATATGAACACTCTGACCAGTTTGGACATCAGCAACAACTTGATCGGCAACCCCGCTTTTCCCGCCTTCCCCCTTCTTCAAAAATTGGTTGCTCATCACAACACTTTGGCGGGAGCTTTGGCCGTCGGGTCATCGCCTAACCTCATCTACATCGATGTGAGCTACAACAACCTCGCTTCTCTTCCTGAAGACGCCTCCCCCCTCTCAGCTCTACAATACCTCGATGCCAGGTATGAAATTTCGGGGAAATTTCAGACACAGCTCTGACATGTGACAGTTCCAATAATCTTGGCCCCAACTTCCCGCTTCTGTACGGTTACAAGAATTTGAAAACACTTGCTTTGGCCAATTGTGGCATTTCCGAATACACTTTTTCACTGGCGGATTTGACCCAACTGCTGGAGCTCAACCTCAACGGAAACAGCCTTACCTTCATCGCCAGTAACGACATCAAGCAGATTCAAACTTTAAGAATGAGCAGCAACAAATTGAACGCGCTTTCGACCTACCAGTTGAACCGTCTGGTGCTCTTGGACATTTCTTACAACAACTTCGCCTTCAACATCTATGACGGCAACCTCCTCGGCCACAGTGCGTTCATGAAGCACATCAATTTCGCCGGAAACCCCCTCTCTGGATATGTATCCCTGGTGAACTGGCCCTCCATGCCTTATCTACAACACTTGGACATTAGCGGATGCGGTTTCACCAACGGTTTCGAGAACAACAACTTCGCGTCAAACTTTGACCTTGTCTATTTCAATGTGAGCCACAATTTCTTCAGCTACGGAATCACCAAGCTCTCCAACTCGCCCATGCTGCAAGTGCTCGACGCAAGTTACAACTTGAACGAATTTTGGCAGTCTGAAGACATGTCAGGTCTCCTCAGCTTGAGGGAGATCTACGTGCAGAACAACGTCCTCAAATGGGTTGCAGATCCCACTCTGGCCCTGAATCTGAGGGTGAGTTTTGAATTTTGAATCGGAGAATGGGCGGGAATCGGTTGTAACGGTCATAGGTGTTTGTGGGTTCTTCTCAGAACGGCAACTTGAAGGACTTTCCCGACAATTTCAAATTTAACCCTCTCTTGCAATTCATCAACATGTCTCATAACCTTCTCCCGGCGCTTCCAGAATTCTCCGGATCCACTGTACAGGTAATTTCACCGTCTACAACTCTGGATGACGTCAACAGGTCGTCGACTGGACGGACAACTTGGCGTCAGATCTGCCCACCAACATTTTCCAAGCCCCCAGCATGACACGAGTCCTGATAGGAGAGAACAGATTCAGCAAAGGACTTCCCTCCAACTTGGGACCAAACCTCATCGACATCGACGTCTCGTATGTCTTTATACCAGGTTTATTCATCTACAACGAGGCTGACACCATCGTAGAGGCAATTCTTTCAACGGAACAATTCCGGACACATACACCCAACAACCTGGTCTCAGATATTTGGACGTCTCCAACAACTTTCTCTCGGGAAATTTACCCAACCCAAAGAATTGTGACGGTCTACAATACTTGGACTTTTCCAACAATCGTTTTGGCGGTGCGCTTCCCTCCCTCTTCGCCTTTTGCGGAAGCCTCCAAGTGAGTTTTCATCGAAATTTCGCGGAGAATCGGAAGAACTGATCTGGATAGTACTTCAACTCGTCTTACAACAACTTTGGTGGACCTATTGTGGGATTCACCTCGACTGCCCTCAGAGTGGTCGACTTTTCCTTCAACTCTTTTGGAAACATCAACACTTTCGGATCTCTTCCCAACCCCCCCATCAACGTTCAGGTGACATTTGACATCTGTCATCCTGACACGTCACTCATCTCTTCAGGTGTACAAGGTCAACAACAACCAGTTGAGAGTGTCCACACCCTCTAACTTCGGATCGCTGACGAAGTTGACTTACTTGGACCTGTCCAGCAACGGACTGAGTGGAACACTGCTGAACCCTGACCAGACCAGCCCTTTGGTGTACTACAACGCGTCAAACAATTTCTTCTTTGGGGCCATCCCCACACTTCTCGCCAACTTGGGGCAGCTCAAAGTGGTGAGTGAAACAATGTCGACCTTTGTTTCGGATCGATCCATACGTCGACATCTTTTAACACCAACAGTTGGATTTGCACAACAACACGTTGTTGGGAAATCTTCCCGCCTTCGGGGAACCCAGCAACAATGTTATCACCTATTTTGATATCTCCAACAACTACTTCAGCACCCCCTTCATCGACCTCCAACCAGGTACGAAATTTCCTTGAAATCTCGTTGGATCCTGAATCGCGTAGGAGTCAGATTCACCACCTTCAAGTTTAACAACAACGCCTTCACCGGAAGGATTCCGGCTTCTTTAAGATATTACCAGTCCGATACAATTGATCTTTCCAACAACATGTTCTCCGGCCTGCCTGCTGACGGGTTTACTGGGTGGAATTTCACTTATATCAACATGTCGTGTAATGCCATCAACGACGACATCTACAACTTGAATAATTTGAACAACGTGAAGGTGAGATATCATTCGAGATGTCTCGGATTGTAGTGATGACGTGTCTCAGGTTCTGGATGTCAGACGTAACATGCTGTACGGTGGTTTGTCTACAACGCTGAGTGGGTTCGCCTCTTTGAATTACCTCGATCTCAGCGACAACAACATGACTTACCTCCCAGACAACGTGTGGTACAAGATGCCAGGTGAGTCTACTTTTAGATCTGACAATCTGACATCTATCAGCCCTGACATATGTCAACGTGTCATCCAACTCCTTGCCTTACCTTCCCATCGGTTTAGTGAAATCTGCCTCTCTCGTATATCTTTACGCCCAGGAGAATCTGATATCATTTATTCCCGCCTTCAGCTCAAACATAAGATATCTTAACATGTCCTCCAACAACATCAACGGCGTCATCCCTAATGTCTTAAGTCTGCCACAGATTGTCAGTTTGGATCTCTCTTCCTGCAATATTTCCGGTGGACTTAATTCCCTTTCTCAGGTGAAATTTCCATGAAACTTCACAGATGTCAAAACTGACATGTGACAGTTGACGAATCTGACAACTTTGCTCCTGAAGGACAATGCTCTGACCTCTGATTCCGGGATTACATCCTTGGTGAACTTGCAGAAAATTGACCTCTCTCACAACAACATCTCCACCAACTTGGACAAATACTCCAACTTCAGGAACTTGACATGGTTGTCACTGGTAAAGCTTCACGACATCATATCGAGATATCTCACAAAAACAGGCCTACAACGATATCAACGGCAGCATCCCCGCCAGCTTTGGTTCCCTCTCCCAACTGACTTATTTGGATTTATCTTATAACGATATAGATGGAGTACTTCCCTCAGATTTGTACAACGCCAAGAGCATCACCTACCTCGATCTCAGCCACAACGCGATCAACGGTAATTTTCCTCGAAATTTCCCGGAAATATCTGACGTGCATCAGGAACCTCGTTCCTGAACGTGTCTGACTGGCGTTTGAGATACTGTGACATGAGCGGTAACGCCTTCCTATGCCCCTCTTTCGGCTGGACCTACTCTACCTGCAGGTCTGGATGTACCGTCATGGAGTCACAGAACGTAACCGTCAATGTTGAGATCAGAATTGTGGGTACTCTGGATACCTTTAGCCCCGCCAACTTCACCGCTAGTGTGAGTGAATCATTTGACTTGAAGAACACGATAAAATATTGAAGAATTGCAGGTCAGTTCCATACTTCAGATCTCCAAGAACAGAATCACCATCTACAACACTCGTGCAGGTGATTTTTCCCGCCAAAATGATCTCCGAAATTCGAAAATTGAATCTCCCAGGTTCTGTCATCGTCGTCTTCGGTATCACCCCCACCGCTCTCAATGAATTGAACCCCGTCGCCGCCTACGACAAACTCATGGGCTTAAACTCCACCAGCTTTGCCGCCTACAACTTGCAAGTCTTGAACTTGACGCAGTTTATTGGTGAAACTTCCGTCCTAATACCGACTACCTCAGCAGCAATTATAAACACACCAGGACCCAACAACAACAGCAACGGCCTTTCCGGTAATATTTCATCAGAAAATCGATTGATATCTTTCGAGTTGTAGACGGAGTTGTAGATTGACGGAGTTACAGGAGGTGCCATTGCGGGTATTGTCATCGGAGTGGTTGCTCTCTTTGCCTTGATTGCCATCTTGATAGTCTTCCTCTTGTTGCAAAGCAAGAAGAACAAAGCCACCAAGTGAGTTTTCTTTGAAATTCCAGGAAATCTCCCGTACATACTAATAAATGTCGACAGGACCCAGAGCCAAAACCAAGGTATTGATATGCAACCTATTGACGATGATGTGTACGCCGCGATCGGAGGTGACCGTGGAAACTCAACCCGTCTTCCCACCCACAGCTGGGAGGGTGTCGACATTATTGAGAAGCTCGGTGAGGGCGCTTTCGGTATCGTGTACAGAGCGACTTACAAGGACGACGAGGTGAAATTTCTTCGAAATGGATGTGAAAACTGAATGAAATTTCAGGTGGCTATCAAGCAGATCAAAATGCCAGAAGGAATGGCGCAAGAAGAGTTGATGAAACAAATGGAGGACTTTTATGCCGAGGCTGAACTCATGAAGGCCCTCCCTCCCCACCCCAACGTCATCTGTTTCATCGGTGAGCCACCCGGTCTCAAAGTGTCATACTGATCTATTTTTAGGAAGAATGACACGTCCCCCCGCCATCATCACCGAGTACGCTGGAGGTGGCAGTTTGATCGCTTTGTTAAGACAGAATCCCGACTTGGACATGGCAAGAAGAGTCAGCATCATCAAAGACGTCACCAGAGGAATGACCCATCTCGCCTCGGAGAAGATTCTCCACAAAGATCTCGCCGCCAGAAATGTAGGCGAAAATCCCACGATCTGAGAGGCTGACATCCGTAGATCTTGTTGGACACCAATATGGTGGCTAAAGTGTCAGATTTTGGTATGTCACGTCTTGTTGAGTCGGACAACGGCTCCATGCAGTCGAAGACAGATTTCGGACCCATCAAGTGGATGGCGCCCGAATCCCTTCTCCGAAAGACCTACTCTGAGAAGTCAGACGTCTGGTCCTGGGCTTGTCTCGTCATCGAGGTAAATTTTCGTGAATTTCCGAGGAAAATCTTGGCGGGAAAATAACATATACAGGTCATCACTGGTGGGGACCCCTATCCACAATACACCGCCACGGAATTCGCCCTCCGTGCACTTCCTGAGAACTTGCACGCGAGCGCAGCGACCCAGTTGTCCGCAAACGCTGATGTCCCAACCTCGCTTTACGAGATGGTGTACAAGGCCTTCAGCATCAACGTGGAGGACAGACCCACATTCAAGGAGATTCTTAAAGTCATCGAGAGGGATGATTAAATAAACATATAGATCGTGACTGTTGATTTGTACAAGGGATTCAGCGGTGACATCCGCACAATCATAGTTATCTTTCAAGAAGACAATATCGAACACACTCGCCCAGGTCCTCATGCAGATTTGCCAGTCCAAGTGAATAATTGTGTTCGTTACTCAAATTTTGTTGAACATGATGCTGCTCAGATCATCATGTTGTACAACACAGCGATTGTCGACGTTTATTACAAAATTTCGCCCTCCGAAGCCCTTTCGGTGGCAAATGCTTTACAATGTGAATCTCATTCTCCTCCACAGTTTTGCCTTCGGTCTCAGAAATGCATGTTGCATTATGTCGTCAAGAGTGATCCTCTTTGCGGGGTCGCTGTCCAACATGCGTTTGATGAGGTCGACAGCATCGGGGCTGATCTGTTAGAGGTCAGAAGATGATCGCGCAAGAAGTTCACAGAAGAAGACCGACCTGGTGCTCGCTTGGAAAGTCCGGTGGTGGATAGCTGCCTGTCTGCAGAACATACTTCCTCATATCATTATCATAAGAAAATGGAAACATTCCAAAGCCTGTTTATGATCAGCGGATAAATGGGTGGATGATGTCGAGACTTACAAAGAGTGAAGAGGGTTACGCCGAGAGACCATATGTCTGCACCTCTCGCGTAATAGCGATCAGAACTTAAAAGGAGCTCGGGTGCCGAGTACTCTCTTGTCCCAACAAAGTCGTTGCAGAGATCGCTGCATTTTCCGGTCGGATGTCTTCACCTTTGTGCTGTGAGAGATTAGCATTTGTATTATGAAAAGTTTGAATCTTACCACAACACCTCTGGCGTGAATCTGGATGAGAATCCTCACTAATTGTCTCATTATCTTCTTTACAAATTTTTCTGTCAGTATCCCGCCATTATGCAAGTAGGAATAGAGATCGGTTCCGGCGACGAGATCGAAGATCATCCAAACGTGTGTTTCGTCTTCGAAGTAAGAATGAAGCTTCGGGACTCCTTTTACATCCCTCAGCCGTTCGCAAGCTTCTATCTCTGTATGAACCCTCTTTTGGACCTCCGTTTTCGGGATCCTCTTCAGTATTACCTGGTATGGTGTCACATATCTTGTAAAAATGTAAATCATCACCTTCTTTCTACTGGGCAGCTGTTTGCCCATAAAGATATCTCCATGTCCTCCGGATCCGATTTGTATCAGGTCCTCGTACTTGTTTTGCATTGGATCGTTGCAGAATGCAAGCCTTCTGGCCCGCCGTGTTTTGTGTTTTTCAATCCCTATGTCAGCACTGAGCGCCAATCCCAGAGGAGATCGGAAGCATTAATTCGAGATTTAGTGACTATAAACCCCTTTCCCAATCATATAAAGCACTTTAGAGGGTGACAGCGACCCACGCTGTGGATCCAGAGAGAAGCAACAGGAAAGAGGGCGCCTTAAAGAATCATATTACGTGATGCTGTTTTCAATTTGTGGGATTGATTGGTGCGCACAACACGAAGCTGCCAATTTATATTTGTCAAGTCCTGAAGGAGCTTAAAGGATCAGCTTTTAAGACAATATTCTGTCGATTGAGGTCTTAAGAGTCTGTGTGACACGAAGCCGTTTGCGTGTATTTTTGACATCCTACAAAGAGTAAAATCAAGAATTTTCGATGGTATGTGAGATCAGGCGGCAGCAGCACAACTTCCTCAAAGCAGAAAAAATTACTGCACTACGAACACCACAACACGAATCATGATCAATCAGGTTGCCATCGTCGGGGCTGGAAGCATGGGTCTCAACATGAGCCTCCTCTTTGGAGATCACGACATCAAGGTGATGACGTAATTCATTTCAAATCCTAACTGGAGTTAGGTTTCTGTCTTTGATGTGGAGGGCAAGAACATCGATAAATTGAACGATCTCTTAAAGGATCATGAAGAGAGGAAGAAGCTTGTTTCATTTCAAATCCTAACTGGAGTTAGGTTTCTGTCTTTGATGTGGAGGGCAAGAACATCGATAAATTGAACGATCTCTTGAAGGATCATGAACAGAGGAAGAAGCTTGTTACCGGTTATAAGTCACTAGATGATTTCATCAATAGTCTCGAAGGACAACGTGTGTTCCTCTTCAGTTTAACTCATGGCAAGCCGGTCGATGAGGTATCCACATCACGATGATATCGTCTTACGTGCGCAGGTGATCAAAATGTTAAGACCACACTTCAAAGCTGGCGACATTATCTTAGACGGAGGTAATGAGTGG